>JALPQI010031361.1:0-63762 GCA_025490895.1 Thaumatotibia leucotreta
TATTTGTCCACAGCGCCCGCTCGCGAGTCCGTGGTCACATAGAAGTGTACATGGCGCTAGTGGGCCCCGGACACGAGGCCGAGGAGCCGCGCCCCGACGACTGGGAGATGGTGGAGCCCAGCCCGCAGCTCGGCAATGTGCAGCCGGTCAGTACATGCGTGTTTGTGTGTTTGTTTCTTTGTTGCGCCATAACTCGGCAATGGATCAACTGATTTGGAAATGCGAGGTATCGTGAGACTCCTTAAGGCATAGGGAATGTTATAGGGTGTGTAACTTGGTGTTCGGGATAAGACCTATTAAAAAAAGTCAGTACTTATGTATGTTTAGAGAGTTCATGTGTGTTTGCTTGCGAGTTTCTTTGTCTCCCCATAACTCTGAAATGGATCCACCAATTTCGAAGTGCGAGGTATCGTTAGAATCCTTATGATATCCAGAGTGTCATAGGCTACGTGTATTGATCGGTATAAAACTGTCCGCGGTCACATAGAAGTGTACATGGCGCTAGTGGGCCCCGGACACGAGGCCGAGGAGCCGCGCCCCGACGACTGGGAGATGGTGGAGCCCAGCCCGCAGCTCGGCAATGTGCAGCCGGTCAGTACATGCGTGTTTGTGTGTTTGTTTCTTTGTTGCGCCATAACTCGGTAATGGATCAACTGATTTGGAAACGCGAGGTATCATGAGACTCCTTAAGATATAAGGAATGTCATAGGCTATGTAACTTTGTGTTCGGGATAAAAAAGTCAGTAGTTATGTGTATTTAGAGAGTTCATGTGTGTTTGCTTGCGAATTTCTTTGTCACCTTATGACTCTGTAATTAATCAACCAATTTCGAAGTGCGAGGTAGAGTAGTGCGGGATAAGACCTACTTAAAAAAGTCAGTCCTTATGTGTGTTTAGAGAGTTCATGTGAGTTTGCTTGCGTGTTTCTTTGTTGCGCCACTTGCGCCGTAACTTAGCAATGGATCTACTAATTTAGAAGTGCGCGGTATTGTTAGAATCCTTATAGCATCCCGAGTGTCATTTTATGATATGTATAAGGTGTGATATGTTTGGAGAGTTCATGTGTGTTTGCTTGCGAGTTTCTTTGTCGCCCCATAACTCTACAATGGATCCACCAATTTCGAAGTGCGAGGTATCGTTAGAATCCTTATAATATCCAGAGTGTCATAGGCTACGTGTCTTGATCGGTATAAAACTGTCCGCGGTCACATAGAAGTGTACATGGCGCTAGTGGGCCCCGGACACGAGGCCGAGGAGCCGCGCCCCGACGACTGGGAGATGGTGGAGCCCAGCCCGCAGCTCGGCAATGTGCAGCCGGTCAGTACATGCGTGTTTGTGTGTTTGTTTCTTTGTTGCGCCATAACTCGGCAATGGATCAACTGATTTGGAAATGCGAGGTATCGTGAGACTCCTTAAGACATAGGGAATGTTATAGGGTGTGTAACTTGGTGTTCGGGATAAGACCTATTAAAAAACGTCAGTACTTATGTGTGTTTAGAGAGTTCATGTGTGTTTGCTTGCGAGTTTGTTTGTTGCGCTACTTGCGCCGTAACTCTGCAATGGATCCACCAATTTCTAATTGCGAGGTATTGTTAGAATCCTTGTGGCATCCCGAGTGTCATTTTATGATAGGTATAAGATATGGTATGTTTGGAGAGTTCATGTGTGTTTGCTTGCGAGTTTCTTTGTCGCCCCATAACTCTGCAATGGATCCACCAATTTCTAATTGCGAGGTATTGTTAGAATCCTTGTGGCATCCCGAGTGTCATTTTATGATAGGTATAAGGTATGGTATGTTTGGAGAGTTCATGTGTGTTTGCTTGCGAGTTTCTTTGTCGCCCCATAACTCTGCAATGGATCCACCAATTTCGAAGTGCGAGGTATCGTTAGAATCCATATGACATCCAGAGTGTCATAGGCTACGTGTCTTGATCGGTATAAAACTGTCCGTGGTCACATAGAAGTGTACATGGCGCTAGTGGGCCCCGGACACGAGGCCGAGGAGCCGCGCCCCGACGACTGGGAGATGGTGGAGCCCAGCCCGCAGCTCGGCAATGTGCAGCCGGTCAGTACATGCGTGTTTGTGTGTTTGTTTCTTTGTTGCGCCATAGCTCGGCAATGGATCAACTGATTTGGAAATGCGAGGTATCGTGAGACTCCTTAAGACGTAGGGAATGTCATAGGCTATGTAACTTTGTGTTCGGGATAAGACCTATTAAAAAAAGTCAGTACTCATGTGTGTTTAGAGAGTTCATGTGCGTTTGCTTGCGAGTTTCTTTGTTGCTCCACTTGAGCAGTAGCCCAGTAATGGTTCCACCAATTTAGAAGTGCGCCCGGTATTGTTAGAATCCTTTCAATTTATGATAGGTATAAGGTATGGTATGTTTGGAGAGTTCATGTGTGTTTGCTTGCGAGTTTCTTTGTCGCCCCATAACTCTGCAATGTATCCACCAATTTCGAAGTGCGAGGTATCGTTAGAATCCTTATGACATCCCGAGTGTCATAGGCTACGTAGCTTGATCGGTATAAAACTGTCCGTGGTCACATAGAAGTGTACATGGCGCTAGTGGGCCCCGGACACGAGGCCGAGGAGCCGCGCCCCGACGACTGGGAGATGGTGGAGCCCAGCCCGCAGCTCGGCAATGTGCAGCCGGTCAGTACATGCGTGTTTGTGTGTTTGTTTCTTTGTTGCGCCATAACTCGGCAATGGATCAACTGATTTGGGAATGCGAGGTATCGTGAGATTCCTTAAGACATAGGGAATGTTATAGGGTGTGTAACTTGGTGTTCGGGATAAGACCTATTAAAAAAAGTCAGTATGTGTGTTTAGAGAGTTCATGTGTGTTTGCTTGAGAGTTTCTTTGTTGCTCCACTTGCGCCGTAGCCCAGCAATGGTTCTACCAAGTAGGAAGTGCGCGGTATTGTTAGAATCCTTATGGCATCTCGCGTGTACTTTTATGATAGGTATAAGGTATGGTATGTTTGGAGAGTTCATGTATGTTTGCTTGCGAGTTTCTTTGTCTCCCCATAACTCTGAAATGGATCCACCAATTTCGAAGTGCGAGGTATCGTTAGAATCCTTATGATATCCAGAGTGTCATAGGCTACGTGTCTTGATCGGTATAAAACTGTCCGTGGTCACATAGAAGTGTACATGGCGCTAGTGGGCCCCGGACACGAGGCCGAGGAGCCGCGCCCCGACGACTGGGAGATGGTGGAGCCCAGCCCGCAGCTCGGCAATGTGCAGCCGGTCAGTACATGCGTGTTTGTGTGTTTGTTTCTTTGTTGCGCCATAGCTCGGCAATGGATCAACTGATTTGGAAATGCGAGGTATCGTGAGACTCCTTAAGACGTAGGGAATGTCATAGGCTATGTAACTTTGTGTTCGGGATAAGACCTATTAAAAAAAGTCAGTACTCATGTGTGTTTAGAGAGTTCATGTGCGTTTGCTTGCGAGTTTCTTTGTTGCTCCACTTGAGCAGTAGCCCAGTAATGGTTCCACCAATTTAGAAGTGCGCGGTATTGTTAGAATCCTTTCAATTTATGATAGGTATAAGGTATGGTATGTTTGGAGAGTTCATGTGTGTTTGCTTGCGAGTTTCTTTGTCGCCCCATAACTCTGCAATGTATCCACCAATTTCGAAGTGCGAGGTATCGTTAGAATCCTTATGACATCCCGAGTGTCATAGGCTACGTAGCTTGATCGGTATAAAACAGTCCGTGGTCACATAGAAGTGTACATGGCGCTAGTGGGCCCCGGACACGAGGCCGAGGAGCCGCGCCCCGACGACTGGGAGATGGTGGAGCCCAGCCCGCAGCTCGGCAATGTGCAGCCGGTCAGTACATGCGTGTTTGTGTGTTTGTTTCTTTGTTGCGCCATAACTCGGCAATGGATCAACTGATTTGATAATGCGAGGTATCGTGAGATTCCTTAAGACATAAGGAATGTCATAGGCTATGTAACTTTGTGTTCCAGATAAAAAAGTCAGTAGTTATGTGTATTTAGAGAGTTCATGTGTGTTTGCTTGCGAGTTTCTTTGTCGCCCCATAACTCTGCAATGGATCCACCAATTTCGAAGTGCGAGGTATCGTTAGAATCCTTATGATATCCAGAGTGTCATAGGCTACGTGTCTTGATCGGTATAAAACTGTCCGTGGTCACATAGAAGTGTACATGGCGCTAGTGGGCCCCGGACACGAGGCCGAGGAGCCGCGCCCCGACGACTGGGAGATGGTGGAGCCCAGCCCGCAGCTCGGCAATGTGCAGCCGGTCAGTACATGCGTGTTTGTGTGTTTGTTTCTTTGTTACTCTATAACTCGGCAATGTATCAACTGATTTGGAAATGCGAGGTATCGTGAGACTCCTTAAGACATAGGGGATGTTATAGGCTATGTAAATTTGTGTTCGGGATAAGACCTATTAAAAAACGTCAGTACTTATGTGTGTTTAGAGAGTTCATGTGAGTTTGCTTGCGTGTTTCTTTGTTGCGCCACTTGCGCCGTAACTTAGCAATGGATCTACCAATTTAGAAGTGCGCGGTATTGTTAGAATCCTTATGGCATCCCGAGTTTCATTTTATGATAGGTATAAGCTATGATATGTTTGGAGAGTTCATGTGTTTTTACGTTATAAGTGGGGCAAAATCGTTTATTGTGGCTTTGAAATGCTATTGCCTGCGGTAATGTGTTTCGTTGTTTTAAATTTAAGGTTAAATACAGACAAACTTATTTTCAACCTTATCTATTTTCGATGCATGGTACTAACAGTAAGTTATTGTAAATAGTTCTTATTGAATATTAGTAGTTCTCCATCTGCAAAGTAACTGTATACTAATTGCTACAAAATTTATATCAAAATCTATATTCTATAATAACTACTAAGTCGATTCGCTTGCGTCACCTTTGGGTTCACTATCGAGCCTTACTAAAACTTGCTTTATAGTAGAATTTAAACTATCGTGCCGTGAGACATAATACTTACAAATATAATTAAACGGTTTAACTCACGTGTAAACGGTTTAAGTCACTACGCGCGGATGAATGAATATACAAACGATACTCCTCCTGGGTCGCGTTTTATAATAGTATTTTATGCAACCCGTTTTTAAAAAGAGGTCAAAAAAGGTGAGTGGCGTGGGTAACAATTTGGCGAAGCCGAAAATTGCTATTAAAGACGCCACGAGCATTTTTTGACTCAGTTAAACAATGTTGCATACAATACTTTTTCTACGACCACACACTTATTTTCAAATAAAATTGTAAAGAGAAATATTCTTAGTCAAACACAATTTTATTAATTATCAAGGTCGGACGGGAGACGTCAAAATTAAAAAGAAAGCTTCTCTTTTAATATTATTTAATATTAGGTTGGCAGCCATATACTTCATTAAGTCTTGTATACACGAGGTGTCTTAAAATCCAAAAAACGCACTGCGTGTGAACCCGAATGCGTTTATAGGGGTATAGACAATTTAGACTTATCTTGACATCTGTAAGGTAGGGGCTTAAAGGTGTGTTCACAACCATGTAAATGACGAATAAAAGTACGGGAGTAGAAAAAGTAACATTTTACAATTTCGCTGTTTGCCTCTAGCACACACACATATTGGCTAGAAAGAGAGGCAAACAGCAAAATTGTAAATTGTAACTTTATAAAACGCGACCCTGGAGTATGTGTGGCTGCTCCTGCGTTTCCGCTACTGCAGCTGTGGCCTGGTCGCATCCCACAATGGTGGGACGGTCGTTGCATCGTCATTTGGGGACGGTGGTGAGATGCTGTTTAAACTAGCGACATGTTCCGAAATGCCTAGGTCTCCATTGAGCCCTTGCTAATGCGATGAGTTAAATCGTTTTATTATATTTATATGCATTATAGTTGTCGTTTCTGACATCAGATCGTGGTCCCACCCTCGGGGGAGCCCTGGGAGCTGGTTCAATGGCCGGGCGACGAGGGGGATGACGATTTTATTGTACGTCCTTTTTTATTATACGGGACTTTTGCTTTGGTGGCTGAATCTTTCCACGCAAGCTCTATCTTATAGACGCAAATAGGGTTAGTTGATATATTTCTACGATCAATGTAGATTTTTATACTTCAAATAAACTTTGTGAAAATAACATATATCCTTTTAAGGCCTATATGCAAGAAAAGTGGGTCAATGTAACGATGGAGACAATTTAGTCAAGTTAGTTAAAAAAAAAGTTTAAAAATATTATACTATTGTTATTGATCATAATGCCTAATGAATGTTTACACTGACACAATAAGTTACAATCTTTTTTTTTATATTAGTATCGTTTTCGTTGTCATACAGTAAGTTCACCAAAAGTAACGCAGGTGACAAAAAATGGCGATGTATAAGTCGATTCTAGTTTTGTAATTGAAAGTTTTTTCAACTCGGCAATTTATCTGAAATGTTTTGTCAGAACAAATGGAACTATTGTAAGTGAATATAATTTAAATTTTTTCGATGTTAATTCGTTCGATTGGCGATTATGGGCATTTACCTCCTAATGCGTCTATTATGCGTAGTTAATAGGAGAGGTCTACGCCCAGCAGTGGACTGAGATAAGCTGATGGTGGAATAAGTTCTACAGATACATGGGCAATACGAGGATATCTTTGATATTAACTGGTTTCGAGAATCGCCAATCCAGAGATTTTTTTTTATTATGAATTTGTCGATTGCTTGACCTTTTTAATTACTTGATCAACTGTGCAATCGTTGTTTTGGATTACGCACTCTTTAAATGTATCTAACTTTGAGCCGGACCTTATAAGATGGAGCCAAAAATTTGTGCTTTAGTTTATCTCTATCAACTAACAATTCTAACGCTATTTTGGCTGGCAATTTGCATTATAGTATGTTATGTTATGAATTATAAGTTTGTCTGTGTTTAACTGCATTTGCTAAGCATTACCTTAAACTTTTAATTATTTTACGATTTGTACATCGTCGATTTGTTGTCGAGAATCAGAAACTATATTTAACCAACGAGCCTAAGACTTCGGCCGTCGTGTTTAACTGTTGACCAAAGATGTCGTGTTTAACTGTTTAATTATTAATATGACTCGCAATAGTTTAAAATCAAGAATGTGCCATGATTCTAGGTATAATCATGGCACATTCTTCATTTTAAACTGTTTTTCTAGCAGGAACGAGAGATACAAAATTAAACATCAACATAACTGTTATCGATGACCATTTTATTCTCTTAAAGATATTAACTTCGTAAAATCAGGTAACCAAGAAATACAGGACCCATCTAGGCTTTTTTGAAATTTAAAACTTCATATTAATCATTGCCTATGGCGATAGAGTATTTTTGTTTAGGAATTAATTAGAATAGATAAGAAAAATAACGTAGCGTTTTGATTATGATTTGCATTGTTGTAATCTATATCTAAATTCTCTAATTAGTTATTGCTCATTATTGATTTATTATTATTTCTTATCGACTGCTCATCGATAACAATTATGTCGATGATTCGTTCGATTATGTCGTTCGACGTCTGCTAGAAAAATTACCAGGTAGGGTGTATATCGGGTAGTTCCGAAAAACGCCGTATAGGTAATTCCAAATGGTGACACTTATGCTTATGACGAGTGATTTTTCTGTGGTTGTCGGAATTACACTACTTTGAGGATTACCCTAGGGCACCCTATACCCTTGATATTGATATTGTTTCAGGTGGTGGGTGGTGACCCGCTGCCGCCAGGCTGGGAGGAGAGACAGGACGCCAACGGACGAACGTATTACGTCAACCATGTTGCCCGGTCCACGCAATGGGAGCGGCCTACTTTGGCCTTCACGTGAGTAGTTCGCAATAATATGGACATGACTCCAAACTTGATTAAATGATCAATCGAATCAGCCTTTATCCGTCGGCTAGCCAACGATTTCTCTTATTGGCTATGTAAAGTTTTCTGAAGGCATGAATATTATATTTTTCCCTGGCAGCCGTCATCTTAAGGTTCAAGAAAATGCAGCTCTTTTATTTTTATATCCAATATATTGTTAATAATCTTTTTTTAAGTGAGTGTGGTGACATTTGTGCCGTTTTATGGATGAATAGAGCCTAATGCGTTCGTCCGCAACATGTGCAAAGACATAAAAAAAAGATGACTGACACGAGTGACATTAACGATGACAGTTTTTTTTCTCTATTTCATAGTACTGATTGCGGACGAACGCATTAGGCTCGGTTCATCCATAAAACTACACAAATGTCATCTCACTCACTTAGATAAAGATTGTTAACACATCATAGGATATAAAAATAAAAGAGCCGCATTTTCTTGAACCATAAGACGACGGCTATCAGGGAAAAATTGAATATGCATGCATTTGCTAATGCGTATGGACGCATTAGGAGGTAAATGGGAGGCGACAGGACGCCAACGGCCGAACGTATTACGTCAACCATGTTGCGCGGTCCACGCAATTTGTCTTCACATTGGTCAAACATTGTATTATTTTATTAAAATGCGGTGATGAGCGTGGCCTGGGAGCCGAAATCTCGGAGGCAATGACTCATTCATATTTTATTTCCCAAATAATTGTCAGTCATACTTTTAATACATAACAACAAAAGAACAATCCCTAAAATCCTGGTCACGGCACCAAATTGTAATGTGATTGTAATTTTGCACCATTTTATTTCATGAACATATTTATCCTCTTAAAAACTACAAATTGTTCACTCTAGGCGTAACATGAGCACGGAATCGCAGAACGAACGCATGGAAAACGCAGCGACGGAGTTTCAGCGTCGCTTCCACATCTCGCACGACGACGAGCGGGGCGCCCCGAGACCTCAGGTATGCATCTTCAACAAATAAGGCTTAGAATAGCCTGGCAGCTCGGTCCAAACAAAATCTAAACTATTGAAACCATATTGTCTACATATGGTTTCGAATCTACTGTCAAAAATATATAATTTCTTTGAAAAGTTATATAAGTAGGTATTTTATTATACGCTTAGAACATTCTTGCATTGCCTTTATTGAATATTTTATTATTTACAGGCTTTTGCGATTCTCGTTCTTTCATTTTGTGGCTATAAAAGTATAGACACATAAAATGGTACAAGAGTATACTCATAAAATGGTGTAGGAAACTTGATCGCTGTGTTTTTGGAAATTCAATTCGGACTTATTCCGTAAAATAAATACTTTAACGATTAGGGTTTATACAGTAATTAACAAGATAAAAGTACTATTACCTGGTGCTGCAGAAGTATTCGACATGTCCACTGTATGTCAAAGTAACAAAGTTTAAATTCGAATATGAATATAAATTTATATTAAAGAATATGAGAAGTTTTATATTTATTTGGACGCCGGCTTAGGACAACCATCCACTTAATTGACTATTAAAACACAGCGTTTGAGTCAACTTATTTGTCACAAGTTTATTAAACTAGATTTGATAAGTTGAAAATATTACAAATTTTGTAAAATTTTGCGTGTCATGACCCGCTTTTCGCTGTAGCATTTTGATTCTTATTGTTGTATGAATTAAGTCGTTTCCATATTAGCCGGATACCTATGCATGAATGTTTTATGTAGTATACAAATTTTAATATTAAATACATCTATAGTGCATGTTTACTTATACAATCCTTTTTCTACTTTAGGTATTTTGGGTCATAGATCTTTAGGGGTAAAATGGCATGTTAGATAATTTTATCGTATGAAACACTTTCCTTATACTAACTTATTAAATTATAATAGAAATTACAGGAAAAACATATTATGAAGACGAAATGACAAGTTGGGTGGGTATAAATAAGACGATTTCGAAATTCACTCGTATATTTTTAAAGCTTAACATTTAATTTTTATGAAAAACTATACTATTATGCTTATGTCGTCATAATATGGGCGAAACGACTTTTTGACTAACAAATCTTTTTAGCGGGATTTCATTACTTCTTTCACAAATCTACCCATGCAGTTATTTGTTGTCAAAGACAACTTTTGAATATAGATTTCCTGTTTCTGTATTGTTTGTGTTCAAAAGTAATCCTTTTAAAAGTAACTCCAATGACATGTTGAGTAACGCCAAAGACTGATCAAAAAGCCGATTCGCCCAGTTATGGAGGACAAACAAAATTCAAAATAATATTAGATATACATTTGGGTTAATTGAAACACAGTGGGATAACTCCGTAAACGGTTTAACTATTTTTAACTACATTTATGCCTTTTTCCATCTCATTCGTGACTTACATTATGGCTTATTTGCTCGATTTGTCTGACGTTTATTTTTAATCCATTTTCAATCTTACCTCTATTTGCCTTTAGAAGGTAAATTGACAAATTTTCAATTGAAAGCATACACATAATTTTTTACTTTGTTGCAAATATTTTTAAGAAGTCTTTGTAGTTGTAAATCTGGCCGTCTTTAATTTCGTTTATTTAAGAGACTACAGACCTAGAGAGATGTTATTTAGCATTATTCATTATCAATATAAATCACTAACTAAAATATCCTGGCGCATTAAAATAATACTTTTATCTTAATTTTGGGGCAGGTAAACGGCATCGACATTTTTTTTGCTTTCAAACTATAGTGTGTTTTCAAGTTTGATGCATAACATTTTTGCTATTTTGGAAGTGTTAATGTAACCCTGTTAGAAGCGACATAGAGTCTGGAATATATACAAATTAATATCTCAATGCAATACGCACTATAATGAAACTTGAATCTATTAATGATGCTGAATAGCTTTTATTACGGATCTAAATATTAACCATTTCTATGGAACAATATTGTTTTGTGTTCTCATATTTGACTCCATAGTAAAAGTTGTTCAAAATCAATAATCATCATGTTTTACTATCTTGTTGATCACTATTTTGTTAATTTTTTTTTAATCAACCGAATATACATTTTTGTCCCTTCTTTATATTCTATTCTTAATAGTATACACGTCAGACAAAACGAATTAGCCATCATTTTACTAATTTCAGCAGCATGGGCTTTCGCTCTGCAGGGCTACTTCTAATCTGGTGAAAACTTCTAAACTCGGGACTGAATTCGAGAATCTCAGGGAATACGAGGTCATCACACTTTGGTGCTATTTTAAATCCTATGTCACGATTAACATCGTTACGGTATCGCTAATCAACAGTCGTTATCAGATGGTAGTTGTCAGGGGCCGAGGGCCCCATACAACTTATGATTGAATTTCATTTCACCGAAAGATTTGGGTGAAAACACATTTATCAGCTTGCGTACGCATTTTGTCTAATAAAATTGGCCGTTTAGTATGAAACGTGTAAGCATGCGTACGCGTGCGGAAATCTGGACGCGGTCCCATGCTAAACTGACATTTTCTATAGACAAAATGCGTACACATGCTGATAAATGTGCCTTCACCCTTAGCCTAACCTAACCTAGTAAAAGAAAATTCGGTCAAATGAAAGTTGACGGACAAATTGATAAATAAATGATATGTTATATTATAATATAATACCAAGTGAAGTCATTAGCGAAGTGTGGGTTGGCAATTTAGCGTAATAAATTCGAAGATATTAGTTCTATCTGGCATTATTATACTTCTTTGTACTTCTAGTTATCGTTTCGATTGCCATCTTGGCTAGGTACAGTTGGAGCAACGAACTGTGGTGACCTCGTATCGTTTATTATACGCCCCGTACAGTTGAGGTGTCAAACCCGATCATTGTATGGTCCTCACTATCATAGACAATTTGCGATGAAATGGACTTATACACATAGTTCGTTTTATTATTCTTTATGATATCTTGTGGACAGCGATCATTTCAGTGCAATGTTTAACGTGAAATTGTACTGAGGTGACAGTTACCAAATATTATTAAAAAAAGGAGATAATATTTACATTCTGTCAATGAAAAACAAATAGGGTCGCTTATCTAAGAATACATTTTGCCTTTGTAGAGTTGATTTTATCTGAGATGAATAAAGTCTAATTCAATTTGTAATAGCACGTTTTTTACAACGTGCTTTTTTTAATGTTCGATAATTTTCTGCCAGATTAAAAAAAAATCAGAATAGAGGGAAATAAGGGGGTTGATTGTCATCTCAGATGATTTCAAATTTAAGTTTTTCACCCTACAGGATAGCAATAGAAGCGAAGAGAATTCCACAGACGTGACGCCATTCTCGTCTCCCTTACGCTCCCCGGACCGGGAATCGAACCCCGACGTGCCTCAACCTAGCTTAAGTAATACCTGTGATAGTAATTTAAGAGAGGAAGACGACGTAGTTTGCGCGAACGAAGTTAGACTCAGAGAAGACAACGAAAATGTTGCTCAAGACTGTGATAACACGATCTCTAGTCAGGAATCGGCTGACCAATCAGGGGACGCTGGGTACCAATCCGGGGCTGTTAACCAATCAGGGGACGCAGAAATCGAACAATCAGGGAACGGAGAAATTGACCAATCAGAGAACGTTGATAACGAAACGGGTGAAGCCCCGAAAGAAACAGTTGAAAACGCTGGAAATGATAACGAAGTAGAAAATACTGAGATAGAAGCTAACACAACTGCAACCGAAGCAGAAAGCGTAGAGACAGTAATAACAGAGACAGAAGCCCCAGAAAGGGCAGTAACAACGACGGATGAAAGAGACGCAGACAGCATAGACGAAGAGGCTTTGACGTTCGATGAGAACCACTTCAGCACTCCCACCGGTGGGACGACGCCGGAGCGGGGCGCGTCCCGTAGACGAATGACCAGCAGTTCCATGGACGATACCGAGGTAAGGAATTTGTGGGTTTGAGTTGTATTGTAGGGAGCTAGTGGATTTCTCGTCTGATTTGTTCTGTTGAGGTGTGAAAAGTGTCCTTGAAATTCTCGTGTTTCTGCGCAGAATGTAACTGTTTTAATGTATTCACTTGAAAACAGTTGAGCTAATTTAAAACGTTTGATATGAGCTTTAAAGGCTTCCCACTTTCTTCTTCAAAGAGCTTCAAGAAGAAAGTATTCTTGAAGTTCAACGTCTTCAAAGTTCTTATTGAAGATCTTTGAGGAAAAAAGTGGGATCGTTTAGGTACACTAAAGTAAAAACGCAGCCCACTTGTTAAATGGAATCGCAGAAAGGTCATCAGCAGATAAATTGTATCTTCTACGTTCAACTAAAACAAAAATTTAATAACTACGTGCGAGTGGCATATAGAGTTTTTGCATGTGATAAAGAGATATTTTTCCGAAACATAACGTGCTAAATGAGTGGGTAACTGAAGGTCAAGTTTTCGCGCCTCAACAAAATCATTCAGACGCGGCATCCAGCTTGAGTGAATGTCCTTGGTAAGGGTGAAAATCTTTACGGTTACAAAAAACATGCATAATGATCAATATCTTAGGAATATACACAGACGTTGTGTCACCGGGGTTAAAAGCGTTAATTCCGTGTCAGTCCATTAACGACAAGAAACAATAACACCGAAACATATAATGTTTTATGTTTGGACTAAAGGCAAGACTTTAGACTAATAATTGAATAAGGTTTTACGGTACCTTGGGGCCTATTTCTCGAAAGCTTGTAACTTGTAATACAAGCGGAAGTCCTTGGGCCTGGTTCTCGAACGCTTGTAACTTGTAACACAAGTGGAAGTTTCTTTTTAACACTATTAATTAGATAAGAACTTCCGCTTGTATTACAAGTTACAAGCTTTCGAGAAATAGGCACGTTATCTTAATAATGATGTTAAAAAAGACTTCCACTTGTATTATAAGTTACAAGTTTTTGAGTAAGGGGCCTCTGGTCTTCTTATTTACCTGTCAAAAAGGATTCCCATGGCTTTCAAAATGGCTGCGTTTGACATGATTAAAAACTGCACGATAAGATTTTGATTTACGCTACTAAAATCGAACCATCATACATTAAATTAATATTTTTGGAATACTTAGTGTCATATGACTACTTTTATATAACGCTCTTGAAAAAAAGAAGGCGGGTAGTGCGGGGATGGCAATCATCATCATCAGCCTATCGTAGTCCATTGCTGTACATAGATCTCTCCTTTTAAAATATTTCTAGTCTATTTAATTCTAATCTAGTCTATTTAATTAATTTACTGCTACTGCACTGTACTAGCTGCGAAACCTCTTTGCTCTTTAAACATAATTAATAAACGAGTAAATAATTCGAGTGTAAAGTAATTCAAACAGATATTGAGGTTTTTCTTCATGACAGATGATAATTATATAATTTTGAATAATAGATAAATATTTAATAATTTTCATTAGAATTGTATTAAATTATATTATATACTTATTTTATTTTCTTTTGTATATATAATATAGTGTACTTGTAACTCATATACTTAACACATTACACAAAAACAGTTGTCGTATACAATAAAGGTGAATTCAGACCAAACGAGCATTCGCTATTCTATCCCCCACTCTACGGAATCAACGAATCACGTTTTGTGTAGCGATTGAATTTCGTAGAGTAGGGGGTTAGATTAGAATAGCGAATGCTCGTTTGGTCTGCATGCACCTTGCGGTGTCACGAAATGGTCTCATCTCTGCATAGAGCCAGAATCGCTCGCACCGCTCGCCTACCTGATATAAGATAGACCTTATTAGTCTTATTACTTTAGCTTGGCCTAAAAGTTGCACCTTCATAAAGCTTGCAAGCCTCAGCCTACAGCTTTGCTAACACCGGGCTGATACGATACCATTTTTAAAGGGTGCAAATTTTGAACATACAAACAACAACATGACGCAGTCTAGTTCATAAATATGTATACGTTTTTTTCCTAGTGGTAATGGGGCAAGCAATGGGACTGTACAATCCACAACACAGCTGTGAATACAGACAAAGTGCCAGAAATATGTATACACACCTTTCTGTCCAGGCAATAAAGTTCTGTTTACATATTTTTGGCACTTTGCCTGTGTTCACAGGTGTGTTGTTGATTGTACAAGTGTACACTAACCCTCTTATTCATAAACGTTTGTTAACTTAACAAGCCGCTAATAATTGTTTGTCCCTTTTGCTCTTATGGACACATTGTTAAAACCGAAAGGGACAAATAATTATTAGCGGCTTGTTAAGTTAACAAACGTTTATGAATAGGGGGGTAATACGTACAGTCAACTATTAGGAATCCTGGGCCACTCTAACTATATCATAAGGCCGTAAATCAGAATATAAGACATCTTTTACTATAAGAAATCTCTCATTAGCGTATGTTGATCGAAATAAATAAAAATACCTTAATTTTAGTCAGGTTTGTAACGACAATCAAGCACAAAATTTAAATGAAACCTCGTACTTACGGTCCATACATCCTTAGTTGTCTTATCTAGTAAACAACTTTCTAACCTAAAAGTGCACGTTTTCTGTTGTAAACTATTGTTGCCTTGATTAAAAATTAAGCAATTTACTAATTATTACGGTACGGATGGACTGCACAAATACGGGCTCAGGTATTTTGGTATAGGCAAATATGGCAGAGAACAGAAAACGTGTACTTTTAGGTTAGAAAGTTGTTTACTAGATAAGACAACTACGGATGAATGGACTTTAATCTTCGTGACGAACCTGACTGCAATTAAGGATTTTTTTTAATGTCACGCTGATTGGGTGTCCCTAAAAGTGAAAACTTTGCAAAAATTTTGAAGCAAATTTCGAGGGTTCTTTGCTTGAAGAATAATAGCGTCTGTCCAATATAAATATTTCTGAGTCGTGAGTGACGTCACGTTTTAATACTATTTAAATAAGTGCAAATGCACCAATATGTGGTATCTGCGATTATTACAATTTAGCAGGTAAGTATTGTCTGATATACAAAGATATGTCATAAGTCGTAACCTAAGTAATACATAAGCTGTATAAGATATCATTCAGCTATTATAACTTAGTTTGATTTGCAATGACAATCTAGCTCATAATTTTAGTTTTATTACAGCAATTGTAATTCTAGTTTTGGTATTATAATGGCTGTATACGCTCTTATACAGTTTGTTATACATATATATCTCCATTATCATATTTGATTTGGCATATAAAGGCTATCAAAGATCTTAGCTTGTGAGTTACTTGGAATATACTTTCTTTTTTGGGTGTACTGGTATTTCGCCGAAATATATTTGGCCTAATTTTACTTCCCCTTCATCGTATAACCTAACCAAATGAAAATTCGGCGAACTCTCATTTGGCCGAATTTTCAACCAACGTTATGCAGACGTATCTTTCGCATATTATCATGTTCCAACCTCACCTAACCAAGATGCCAAATGAAAATTCGGCCAAATGAAAGTTGTCCGAATTTTCATTTGGTTAGGTTATTCGTTGACGTCTGCGTAGCGTTTGTTTACCATGTGATGATTCCAAATAAAATGAGAATAAAAGTTTGGGAAGTGATAGTATGCCATAAAATTTCGGCCACATATAGTAAACCCTGTTTTTGAACCAGCGAACTCAAGGTACGTCCAAATTTAATAACACGTTAGTCACTCATTTTTCTGCCACTTTTCAACGCTTTTCTGCTTGCGCGCTGCTTTCCTGTAGTTATTTGTATGAGGCATGTATGGCTGTTATTTGGATTGTTTATGTATGCTTTTGACTAATTTCATGTATTAGCTTTGTTTTCGAGGGTCCTGTTGACGTTATTGTCACATTTGTATTAGTCATTTTAAATGTTTGACTTTGACACGCATTAGACAATAAATATTAAAAAGGAATATAGCTTCGCTCGACAGCTAATATTTCTAAATAGTCTATGTGGTATAAATATGAGTAATTAAGAAACCTTATTTGAAATGTACGAGTTAATCACTTACGCTAGGTCATGTTATGTGTATGTTATGTCTGTGACGTCTTCACCGTAGATTTTGTTTCATGTTTTGGTTTTCTTACAATAAGACTTGATCGAGAAATTGTAAAATCAACCAATTGGAACCCATTCTTAACACTCATATTTTAACGATAAACGAGACTTCATCGCATAAACTTACGTTAATTATTGTAACGGCTAGAAGGTGTTGATAAATTTTCTCGCCAGTCTGCCTGCGAACGCGGGTGTAAATTTGTGCCCGAAACGTCAGGACAATATTTATGCGACTAAGTCCCGTTTATTGCTAAAATATGAGTGATACTCGTGAAAGTTTAAATCAATAAAACTCTTAACACTTCTCGTTTTTAAACGATTTTAGAGTAGCCGAGGTTTTCAATTGGTTAAATATGTGGCTTATACAGCAATTTGTTTTTATAGTGGTAAAAAATGCTGGTATAGTTACAACATAAAATACATATCATGTATGTATTTTACGGGTCGGAACTCGTTCGACGGTATCGTTGAAGTTTCTTGTTTCTTATTTTATTGCCAATTTCTAATGCTTTTCAATCCGTTATTCTGCACAAACAAGAAAGTTCCCAATCTACTAAACCTTCATTGTACAGGTAAATTCACAAAAGTTGGCACGAATGGAATGAATGAAATGAATGACATCTATCATTGTGTGTATGTGGCCCTGCTATAGCTATACCACCCTGTCTCTACTGTCATTTTGACATCCACACATAGATACTTTCTGTCACTTACTCGATCCATTCGTGCCAGCTTTGATAAATTTACCTGTACATAAATCATCAATAATAGGTTATTGTATCATTATAAAAATTGGTAATAAAATAGGTAAACAGTCACGCCAGTAATGTATTTTTTTTGTGAAATGTAATCTTGTTGAAAAAAAATAGCGGAATGGTTTGACGGTAATTTTTCTGCAGGACGAGACGGACAACCAATCGACAGACAGTACAAGAAGCACGGCCAGCAGCCAACAGAGCCAGAATATACCCAACAGTGATGGTGAGTCAGGCGTCGACTTAGTCTTACCCCCTTATTCATAAACGTTTGTTAACTTAACAAGCCGCTAATAATTGTTTGTCCCCTTTGGTCTTATGGACACATTGTTAAGACCGAAAGGAACAAACAATTATTATCGGCTTGTTAAGTTAGCAGACGTTTATGAATAAAAGTATTAGTCTAAGGCCTTAGTAGAAAAGAAAACATTTGTTACCACCCCAACTCCTCCTGCGGCTGTCGTAAGAGTCGACTAAGTGATTGAAGTATCACTGACCATACTTGATTAAAGATTGATGATGGGCAGCAGCGTCATCATAGGGAACACATTACTGCGATCGCCAATCCGTTTACCCAGCGTGGCGATTATGGGCATTTACCTCCTAATGCGTTTATACGCATAGTTAATAGGAGAGGCCTACGTCCAGCAGTGGACTATCATAGGCTGATGATGATGAAGGCCTTAGTAGACGAGCAGGCGTCCGGCGGGGCGGGCAGCGGCGCGTCGAACGTCCAAGGGATTTCGACAGCGAGCACTCAGTCCACGCGCATACGTTTGCATTTGTTCAACATGGTCTACTCAGGCCTTAGACTCAGTAGACACTCGAGCGGGGCGCCCGGTGGGGCTCTTATGGACACATTGTTAAGACCGAAAGGGACAAACAATAGGCATGATGACTGGCAAGTCAAATCAGCATCTTTTTTCCAACTGTCAAAACGATCATCACTATGGAATTTTATATGAAATACTCAAAAGTGACGTCACGTTTGAGTACTGCCAAATGACCTACTCTTTTAAGTTCTTTTCAATTTTTTAAATATAAGTTCTGTACAAAAATTACTGCAATCTACATCTTAGCAATAATATCTTCGTGTATTATGACGTGCATAATGTTAAATAATTTATTTTAACTACAGTCATCATCCCTATTATTAGCGGCTTATTAAGTTAATAAACGTTTATGAATAAGGGGGTTAAATTGTGGTTTTAAAAGTGACCCAAGAGTACGTATCCATGGTAACGAGTGACATAAAACGTGATTCACATCATCAGTCTATTTCAGTCCAGTGCAGGACGTACGCCTCTCTTATTAACTATGCATATACTTGTAGACAAACGCATTAGCAGGTAAATGCCCATAATCGCCACGCTGGGCAAGCGGGTTGGCGATCGCAGTAATTTGTCTACTATGATGACGCTGCTGCCCATCATCAATCTTCTATCAAAGAATGGTCAGTGACACTTCAATCCCTTAGTCGACTCTTACGACACTCGTGGGAAGAGTTGGGGTGGTGACAAATGTATTACTGCCGTCACCACACGGTGGATTAAAAAACGGGATTGACCCATCTTTATTATTAACGAGGAAAATGAGGAGGTTCTCAATTCGACTGATTTTTTTGTTGTATGTATGTTACCCGATATCTCCGAGAGTCGTGAACCGATTTTTTTTGTGATCGAACGTGTATAACGGCGGGGTCCATATTGGCACTTATACAATTTTTTCTTCGAATATTTTTACTAATACCGTTTTTTACTCATAATCATCATTACTCCGAAAATTTTATCTCATACTTTTTTTCTTACTAAAAATTATACTTCTACCTACAATGTTCATAACGATTTTTATTTCGAAATTTTATCCTCCTAAAGTCGTCAAGTAGATTAATCTATACTCATAAAGTTATTTGAAATAAATTGTTTACTTATAAACATTTTCCCATTAGGTTCACTCTGTTGTGGTATAATTCTTTTATGAATAACATAAACTATGTAGTCATAATGGGCTTTGTGCAGAAACTGTTGTGGCATACTCAACTTTAGCATATTTCTTTGTGGCAGATTTCGAGTTGTTCGAATATTATTCGAGCATAATTTCGATGCTCCTATTTATGATGAGGCATAATCTGGATGTGCATAAAAAGTATCGGCATAGTTTGTTTTAGCATAACAGAGAAGGAATAATTACATCGTCTCAATATAATCGAGGTAGTAGTAATATTTTGTACGTTACTTACTGTGTTACTGAGCTGAGTACTTTCTAGGTTGCTAAAAAAAAAATAACCTCGAAGACTAAGGCGGGAGCAGAGCTCCCGCCTTAGTCTTCTAACCTAACCTATCCGAGTCGGATCTGCCCCGGAAGGTTTTGTTCGCTCGCTTCGCTCGCTCACTGCAGAAATTTCCGCCCTCACAGCAAATTCTGCCTGACGAAAAAGGCAAGTTTCGAACATGCAAAAAAAAATGCAAATCTAATTTCTGTCTTATAACACTCGGCGTAAATAATGATATGCCAAGATAGTTTCGGACAAAATAATATTCGAAATATTGTTATTTAAGCCAAGTGATGTTTCTGTCTCATTAAGTTAATGCCAAAATAGATTATACCAAGTCTGTTATGTCCTAAGCGTTTCGGACAAATAAAGTTTAGAGGGAACCCGTTTAGTACAGTACCT
The DNA here is from genome assembly GCA_025490895.1 of Thaumatotibia leucotreta. Classification (NCBI taxonomy): domain Eukaryota; kingdom Metazoa; phylum Arthropoda; class Insecta; order Lepidoptera; family Tortricidae; genus Thaumatotibia; species Thaumatotibia leucotreta. Next base: position 20,266 of record JALPQI010031361.1, read on the forward strand.
ACTCTGCCACAACCTGATTTGTGCAGGTAGCTAGTTTACAGTAATAGTACGATTTATATTTAATTAAACAAAAATAATTCATACATAAAACCAGTACAGATAAAAATAAATACCTATAACATTAGAATATATAGCATAAAATAAGTATAGTGAAAAATTATATAAACATAAAAGTTAGTACTAAAAATATGTATGAAAAACAATATTATGAACATAAATAATTCTATGTGATGATAATTATGAACAAAGATTATTCTAAATACCGATCATTATGAAGTTAAATTGTATAAGAAACATTTTCGGAGTTCCAATAATCTAAGTTGCAATTTTATAAATACTTTGGCGCACCCATAACGGCGAGATGGTCCCGTTGGCACCAAGTTGGGTACTGATGATGGGATCTTGGAGAAATAAATAAATAATAAATATCTTGGGACATCTTACACAAATCGACCTAGTCCCACGGTAAGCTCAATTGAGGCTTGTGATGTGGGTACCAGGCGACAATATATATAATAGATAGATACATATAGATACATGAATACACAGACAGCCATGACCAAGGAACAAACATTTGTGATAAATAAATACACAAAGAATACCCTCGCCGGGATTCGAACCCGGAACCTCCAAAATCGGAAATCTGTTGAAGTCGGTCGTATTTAATTTTTAAATTTGTTATTTGCACTCTACACACATATAACTCCATACAAACATAACGATCTTGTCTGTTCCTAAGGCTTAACTCTCTTGCCCAGGTCTACCTCAAGGCTGGAGTATGCAGCGAGCCCCCAACGGCAGGATATTCTTCATCGACCACAACCAGAAGACAACGACCTGGATTGATCCCAGAACAGGTACTGCTTTCAGTTTACATAATTGTTTTGAAAAATTGTCTCAAATTGGTCTCAAACAGGTGATTCTTCTTCTTCTACCTAGCGTTATCCCGGCCTTTGCCAGGGTCCGCTTTCCTGCTACATTTCCTCCACTTTACGCGATCCTGGGCATCTTCTACTGTAAGCCCATTCACACTCATGTCAGTGATTACGGGGTAGTTATCCCAACTGATGCTGACTGAAAAGATGCTCTTTCTGAGCAATGTTTCATATGGAACCTGTATGAACAGACGTGCTTTTACGAATTAGTTTCATAAATGGGTCTAAATTATTTTCGTTGTCTTGTTTCATACCACTCTGTCACGCTTTTAGTTGCTGTTTCGACTCAGTATATAAAAAATCCGGCGCACTTGTATTTCTTTTTCACGCTAGATTTTAATAAAAAATCAGAAATTGAAAACAAAACATCATATCATATAGAAATCACCACTGCGTCACGTTTTTTAGGTACACAAAATAAGACAACGAAAAGAATTTTGACCCAAATACCAAAATCCACAAAAGTTGTAAGATCAAATTATAGTGTCAATTTGATCTTACTCTCATAATGCCTAAAAAAGGAATTTGAAAATTTTTTTTTCTTTTAATAAAAATGAAAATGACTAAATTCGATAAAATCTGAAAGTTAAAAATGTTACTACTTACTTAGTTACTTCGTCATGTTGAAAATATACATTTACATTGTTCCATAGGCGACTGCTCCATTCTAGGCAAATGGTAGAATGGAACAGTCGAAATGTCTTTAAGTTAATTTTACTTATACTTGTATTAAAAGTAAGGCAATTTAATAAATAGGCCTAAGTGGGCATTTCTTTTTATGTTGTCCATTTTAATAATTTTGAATATGGATAAATTTTTAGTTATTTCTACTCAGAATAACGAGCTATTTCGATACAAAAAGAAAAAAATATGTCCCAAAATTATCAATTCAAATGGTCAGTTCATTTTGAGTTTTAGACATTTTGAAACGGAAATTACATGTCTAGTCAATTCAAATTTCAGAAGGAAAATCAACCTTACGTATAGTGAAAACTTGCGCTGACTTTTAGAAGGACTAAACATGTCCTTTCCGTGGACTCTTCAGTTAATCTATTTCGACATTGCGAGATACTTAGAATAGTTACGCATTGTTTACACGTTACTATTGGTAACGGCTGCGCCAAAGCGTTAATGAAACCCCGCTATCTTTAGACTTCCGTATTTAATGACTACATTGCTAAGCGTTGACGTTTATAATATTAATTTGTGCGTAAAATGCGTGTCCCGAAATTATTTACACGAAATGAAATCCAACGCGAATGTAACTGTCGGAAAACTGGAGAATTGTGTGTGAACGCTATTTGTATATACATCGGTATGTAAATATTCTGACAAATGCCGAGATATGAAAGGGCTTGGGTTTTTATTTGTATACTAGCGACCCGCCCCGGCTTCGCACGGGTACTATACCTACATATAAACCTACCTCTTGAATTACTCTACCTATTAAAAAAATGTCATCAAAATCCGTTGCGTAGTTTTAAAGACTTAAGCGTACAAAGGGACATATAGACAGAAAAAGTGACTTTATTTTATACTACGTAGTGATGATAGGTTATTTCACCAGAGTTGAGGTGAATGATTACACACACATCCAAATGAAGTACTAACTGCAAAAAAAATAGGGATTGAATGAATGACTTGCGTCGAAATATTGAAGCAATTCCCTTGAACAAACTTTTTGGCCAATTTTACAGTTGCAGTTGGATTTGCTGTCAGTACGAAAAAAGAACACTAATTTCAAATTCCCCGTGTGTTTACATGACAAGATTATTCAATTTAGGGCCATTCACATTATATTGCATTTATAAAAACGAACGTTATAAATACTAAAAGCTTTCTCATTGGCCTCAGAAGAAGTTATATAATTTTTCCCGGCAAGAAATTCGTCGGAACTTATATTTTCTAATCATTATAATAAGTATACATCTTATTAAAGTGACATGCATTAAAATAACGAAAACGTAAATTTATTTTTAAACGAGTTGACATTATTGTAATACTACAGATGTAAAATTGTATCTACTTATCAGACATATTAGAGATAATTTAGCTTCAGAGACGTAGGTCTTAATGTGTCGCAATCTTAATATTAAAGAGTCACCCCTTTATTCATAAACGTCTCTTAACTTACCAAGCCGATATACATTGTTTGTCCCTTTCCGTCTTATAGATAAGACCGAAAGAGACAAACAGTTCTTATCGGTTTATTAAGTTAAATAAGGGACGTTTATGATTAAGGAAATAAAATATAAATCCAATTCAGCTTTGACTGATTTGTTTTCGATGGAATTCGTAACCGATTCATATTTCAAATTGATCAACATGTCATTTTGCGAATCTATAGTTCCAAGATATTTTTTTTAATAATCGTTCTGTTTTAATAGGGTGCGCATCTCATCTACCAGCGGTAGCGGCGACGGTAGCAGAAGCGGATGAGTTAGGAGCGTTGCCGGAGGGCTGGGAGGAGCGAGTGCATACAGATGGACGCATCTTCTTCATTGACCACAGTATGTATACATGAGCGGCAGCGGGGGCGGTAGCGGAGCGGTAGCGGAAGCGGACGAGCGGAGCGTTGCCGGAGGGCTGGGAGGAGCGAGTGCATACAGATGGACGCATCTTCTTCATTGACCACAGTATGTATACATGAGCGGCAGCGGGGGCGGTAGCGGAGCGGTAGCGGAAGCGGACGAGCGGAGCGTTGCCGGAGGGCTGGGAGGAGCGAGTGCATACAGATGGACGCATCTTCTTCATTGACCACAGTATGTATACATGAGCGGCAGCGGGGGCGGTAGCGGAGCGGTAGCGGAAGCGGACGAGCGGAGCGTTGCCGGAGGGCTGGGAGGAGCGAGTGCATACAGATGGACGCATCTTCTTCATTGACCACAGTATGTATACATGAGCGGCAGCGGGGGCGGTAGCGGAGCGGTAGCGGAAGCGGACGAGCGGAGCGTTGCCGGAGGGCTGGGAGGAGCGAGTGCATACAGATGGACGCATCTTCTTCATTGACCACAGTATGTATACATGAGCGGCAGCGGGGGCGGTAGCGGAGCGGTAGCGGAAGCGGACGAGCGGAGCGTTGCCGGAGGGCTGGGAGGAGCGAGTGCATACAGATGGACGCATCTTCTTCATTGACCACAGTATGTATACATGAGCGGCAGCGGGGGCGGTAGCGGAGGCGGAAGCGGAAGCGGACGAGCGGAGCGTTGCCGGAGGGCTGGGAGGAGCGAGTGCATACAGATGGACGCATCTTCTTCATTGACCACAGTATGTATACATGAGTGGCAGCGGGGGCGGTAGCGGAGCGGTAGCGGAAGCGGACGAGCGGAGCGTTGCCGGAGGGCTGGGAGGAGCGAGTGCATACAGATGGACGCATCTTCTTCATTGACCACAGTATGTATACATGAGCGGCAGCGGGGGCGGTAGCGGAGGCGGAAGCGGAAGCGGACGAGCGGAGCGTTGCCGGAGGGCTGGGAGGAGCGAGTGCATACAGATGGACGCATCTTCTTCATTGACCACAGTATGTATACATGAGCGGCAGCGGGGGCGGTAGCGGAGCGGTAGCGGAAGCGGACGAGCGGAGCGTTGCCGGAGGGCTGGGAGGAGCGAGTGCATACAGATGGACGCATCTTCTTCATTGACCACAGTATGTATACATGAGCGGCAGCGGGGGCGGTAGCGGAGGCGGAAGCGGAAGCGGACGAGCGGAGCGTTGCCGGAGGGCTGGGAGGAGCGAGTGCATACAGATGGACGCATCTTCTTCATTGACCACAGTATGTATACATGAGCGGCAGCGGGGGCGGTAGCGGAGGCGGAAGCGGAAGCGGACGAGCGGAGCGTTGCCGGAGGGCTGGGAGGAGCGAGTGCATACAGATGGACGCATCTTCTTCATTGACCACAGTATGTATACATGAGCGGCAGCGGGGGCGGTAGCGGAGCGGTAGCGGAAGCGGACGAGCGGAGCGTTGCCGGAGGGCTGGGAGGAGCGAGTGCATACAGATGGACGCATCTTCTTCATTGACCACAGTATGTATACATGAGCGGCAGCGGGGGCGGTAGCGGAGCGGTAGCGGAAGCGGACGAGCGGAGCGTTGCCGGAGGGCTGGGAGGAGCGAGTGCATACAGATGGACGCATCTTCTTCATTGACCACAGTATGTATACATGAGCGGCAGCGGGGGCGGTAGCGGAGCGGTAGCGGAAGCGGACGAGCGGAGCGTTGCCGGAGGGCTGGGAGGAGCGAGTGCATACAGATGGACGCATCTTCTTCATTGACCACAGTATGTATACATGAGTGGCAGCGGGGGCGGTAGCGGAGCGGTAGCGGAAGCGGACGAGCGGAGCGTTGCCGGAGGGCTGGGAGGAGCGAGTGCATACAGATGGACGCATCTTCTTCATTGACCACAGTATGTATACATGAGCGGCAGCGGGGGCGGTAGCGGAGCGGTAGCGGAAGCGGACGAGCGGAGCGTTGCCGGAGGGCTGGGAGGAGCGAGTGCATACAGATGGACGCATCTTCATTGACCACAGTATGTATACATGAGCGGCAGCGGGGGCGGTAGCGGAGGCGGAAGCGGAAGCGGACGAGCGGAGCGTTGCCGGAGGGCTGGGAGGAGCGAGTGCATACAGATGGACGCATCTTCTTCATTGACCACAGTATGTATACATGAGCGGCAGCGGGGGCGGTAGCGGAGGCGGAAGCGGAAGCGGACGAGCGGAGCGTTGCCGGAGGGCTGGGAGGAGCGAGTGCATACAGATGGACGCATCTTCTTCATTGACCACAGTATGTATACATGAGCGGCAGCGGGGGCGGTAGCGGAGCGGTAGCGGAAGCGGACGAGCGGAGCGTTGCCGGAGGGCTGGGAGGAGCGAGTGCATACAGATGGACGCATCTTCTTCATTGACCACAGTATGTATACATGAGCGGCAGCGGGGGCGGTAGCGGAGCGGTAGCGGAAGCGGACGAGCGGAGCGTTGCCGGAGGGCTGGGAGGAGCGAGTGCATACAGATGGACGCATCTTCTTCATTGACCACAGTATGTATACATGAGCGGCAGCGGGGGCGGTAGCGGAGCGGTAGCGGAAGCGGACGAGCGGAGCGTTGCCGGAGGGCTGGGAGAAGCGAGTGCATACAGATGGACGCATCTACTTCATTGACCACAGTATGTATACATGAGTGGCAGCGGGGGCGGTAGCGGAGCGGTAGCGGAAGCGGACGAGCGGAGCGTTGCCGGAGGGCTGGGAGAAGCGAGTGCATACAGATGGACGCATCTACTTCATTGACCACAGTACTGTTTACCATTGTTTACCATCATGCAGGTCACGTGCTTGTTTATCAATCAACTAGTATAAAAATATTTTCTTCCGTTACCGCGAGGATTACTCATGAAATAAAACTATGAAAACGGATAAACTCGCGTATATTAATGACTGTCATCCGCAGACCACGAACCCTGTAAAGTGTTCGAAACGTCGGAATGAAGTTAAAATTAGTTAATATACGCGAGTTTATCCGTTTTCATAGTTTTATTTCGACTAGTATAATTTAAAACTTTCATTGAAATGAGCAAAAAATATGTAAAAACAAAACACGGTTTTCCAAGAAAACCCCATACATATGGCGATCCTCGTCATAATAAAAAATCATCAGTTTGCCAAGATCTATTAAATGAGACATGTTTCATTTCTGTTGGTAGGTGGGGACATTTCTGCCCATGGTCCTTTATATATATGTATTATATATAATGTTATTATTATATACCTATTCGGAGAGAAACCTTACTTCTCTATAAATTATTACTTATAAATGTTGTGACTTTTAGAGACTTTACATCTCTTGTTATTATTATTATATTTCAATTTGTTAAAAATCAATTTTATGTTTTTTTTTAATGCATGTTAGTTGTAAGATGTACCATCATTGTTTGAAAAAAGAATTCCCGCCAAGTTTCTTACCGGTTCTTCTTGGGTCAGCGGTTTAGGGTTCGAACCGGAAGTAGTTTTCATATCTAGACGATTCAAAAGAGTTTGTTGCTATTCCAATTTGAATAAAGAATTATTTGACTTTGACTTTGACTATACATAGTAATGGAGCATTCCATGGGCTGTCTCGTACAAACGCATGTATATCTTAATAATTTGAGTTTTTCCCCGTGTTTTTGTTATTACATATATTTTTGAGTAATTTTTGACTCCTTTAGTCACGAAAGAGAACTTCGATATACCCACAATTTTGAGAAAAACTGTGTTCGCACGGGACATCGGTGGACTTTTTCATGGAATGTACCAATGCTAAAACAATTTGAGTTGTTCCACAAATTACAAAATTAATAATGCCAAATTTCCCACAGATACGCGAACAACGCAGTGGGAGGACCCTCGCCTCTCCAACCCGCAGATCGCGGGCCCCGCCGTGCCTTACTCGCGCGACTACAAGCGCAAATACGAGTACCTCAAGAGCCAACTGCGCAAACCGGTATGTCTCTGTTTACTAGAAGTTTCCCACAGAGCGGACCACGCAGTGCCTTACTCGCGCGACTACAAGCGCAAATACGAGTACCTCAAGAGCCAACTGCGCAAACCGGTATGTCTCTGTTTACTAGAAGTTTCCCACAGAGCGGACCACGCAGTGCCTTACTCGCGCGACTACAAGCGCAAATACGAGTACCTCAAGAGCCAACTGCGCAAACCGGTATGTCTCTGTTTACTAGAAGTTTCCCACAGAGCGGACCACGCAGTGCCTTACTCGCGCGACTACAAGCGCAAATACGAGTACCTCAAGAGCCAACTGCGCAAACCGGTATGTCTCTGTTTACTAGAAGTTTCCCACAGAGCGGACCACGCAGTGCCTTACTCGCGCGACTACAAGCGCAAATACGAGTACCTCAAGAGCCAACTGCGCAAACCGGTATGTCTCTGTTTACTAGAAGTTTCCCACAGAGCGGACCACGCAGTGCCTTACTCGCGCGACTACAAGCGCAAATACGAGTACCTCAAGAGCCAACTGCGCAAACCGGTATGTCTCTGTTTACTACAAGTTTCCCACAGAGCGGACCACGCAGTGCCTTACTCGCGCGACTACAAGCGCAAATACGAGTACCTCAAGAGCCAACTGCGCAAGCCGGTATGTCTCCTATTTACTATAAGTACCCTACATCTTCGTCATCGTCCACTGTAGAACATAGAACTCGAATACACGCTTTCTCTCCGAATACACGCTTTCTCTTCGAATACACGCTTTCTGGCCGAATACACGCTTTCGCTCCGGATACACGCTTTCGCTCCGGATACACGCTTTCTCTCCGAATACACGCATTCTGTCCGAATACACGCTTTCTCTCCGAATGCACGCTTTCTTTCCGAATACACGCTTTCTGTCCGAGCACACGCTTTCTGTCCGAATTCACGCTTTCTGTCCGAATACACGCTTTCTGTCTGAATACACGCTTCCTCTCCGAATGCACGCTTTCTTTCCGAATACACGCTTTTGTACACTATCCTTAGCCACTGGCATTAACAATCCCGACACAAGTCTCCTACACAAGAATTAATAGTCGAATCTAGATCTAGATAATCCGCAAATAGCGGGTTTTGATTTGCCTTACTCGCGCGACTACAAGCGCAAATACGAGTACCTCAAGAGCCAACTGCGCAAACCGGTATGTCTCTTATTTACTATAAATACCCTACATCTTCGTCATGGTCCACTGTAGAACACAGAGCTCGAATACACACTTTCTCTCTGAATACACGCATTCTGGCCGAATACACGCTTTCTGGCCGAATACACGCTTTAGCTCCGGATAAATGCTTTCGCTCCGGATACACGCTTTCTCTCCGAATACACTGTTTCTATTCGAATACACGCTTCCTGCCCGAATACACGCTTTCTCTCCGAATACACGCTTTCTGTCCGAATACATGCTTTCTGTCCAAATACACGCTTTCTATCCGAATACACGCTTTCTCTCCAAATACACGCTTTTGCACACTATCCTTAGCCACTGGCATTAACAATCCCAACACAAGTCTCCTACACAAGAATTAATAGTCGGATCTAGATCTAGATAATCGCAAATAGCGGGTTTTGATTTGCCTTACTCACGCGACTACAAGCGCAAATACGAGTACCTCAAGAGCCAACTGCGCAAACCGGTATGTCTCTGTTTACTACAAGTTTCCCACAGAGCGGACCACGCAGTGCCTTACTCGCGCGACTACAAGCGCAAATACGAGTACCTCAAGAGCCAACTACGCAAACCGGTATGTCTCTGTTTACTAGAAGTTTCCCAAAGAGCGGACCACGCAGTGCCTTACTCGCGCGACTACAAGCGCAAATACGAGTACCTCAAGAGCCAACTGCGCAAACCGGTATGTCTCTGTTTACTACAAGTTTCCCACAGAGCGGACCACGCAGTGCCTTACTCGCGCGACTACAAGCGCAAATACGAGTACCTCAAGAGCCAACTGCGCAAGCCGGTATGTCTCCTATTTACTATAAGTACCCTACATCTTCGTCATCGTCCACTGTTGAACACAGAGCTCGAGTACACGCTTTTTCTTCGAATACATGCTTTCTCTCCGAATACACGCTTTCTCTCCGAATACATGCTTTCTGGCCGAATACACGCTTTAGCTCCGGATACACGCTTTCGCTCCGGATACACGCTTTCGCTCCAAATACACGCTTTTTGTCCGAATACACGCTTTTTCTCCGAATACACGCTTTCTCTCAGAATAGACGCTTTCTGTCCGAATACACGCTTTCTCTATGAATACACGCTTTCTCTCCAAATGCACGCTTTTTATCCGAATACACGCTTTCTGGCCGAATACACGCTTTCTCTCCAAATACACGCTTTTGCACACTATCCTTAGCCACTGGCATTAACAATCCCGACACAAGTCTCCTACACAAGAATCAATAGTCGGATCTAGATCTAGATAATCCGCAAATAGCGGGTTTTGATTTGCCTTACTCGCGCGACTACAAGCGCAAATACGAGTACCTCAAGAGCCAACTGCGCAAACCGGTATGTCTCTGTTTACTACAAGTTTCCCACAGAGCGGACCACGCAGTGCCTTACTCGCGCGACTACAAGCGCAAATACGAGTACCTCAAGAGCCAACTGCGCAAGCCGGTATGTCTCCTATTTACTATAAGTACCCTACATCTTCGTCATCGTCCACTGTAGAACACAGAGCTCGAATACACGCTTTCTCTCCGAATACACGCTTTCTCTTCGAATACACGCTTTCTCTTCGAATACACTCTTTCTGGCCGAATACACGCTTTCTCTCCGAATACACTCTTTCTGGCCGGATACACGCTTTCTGACCGAATACACGCTTTCTATTCGCATACACGCTTTCTGGCCGAATTCACGCTTTCTATCCGAATACACGCCTTCTCTCCAAATACACGCTTTTGCACACTATCCTTAGCCACTGGCATTAACAATCCCGACACAAGTCTCCTTCACAAGAATTAATAGTCGGATCTAGATCTAGATAATCCGCAAATAGCGGGTTTTGATTTGCCCTACTTGCGCAACTACAAGCGCAAATACGAGTACCTCAAGAGCCAACTGCGCAAACCGGTATGTCTCTGTTTACTACAAGTTTCCCACAGAGCGGACCACGCAGTGCCTTACTCGCGCGACTACAAGCGCAAATACGAGTACCTCAAGAGCCAACTGCGCAAACCGGTATGTCTCTGTTTACTACAAGTTTCCCACAGAGCGGACCACGCAGTGCCTTACTCGCGCGACTACAAGCGCAAATACGAGTACCTCAAGAGCCAACTGCGCAAACCGGTATGTCTCCTATTTACTATAAATACCCTACATCTTCGTCATCGTCCACTGTAGAACACAGAGCGTGAATACACGCTTTCTCTCCGAATACACGCTTTCTCTTCGAATACACGCTTTCTCTCCGAATACATGCTTTCTGGCCGAATACACGCTTTAGCTCCGGATACACGCTTTCGCTCCGGATACACGCTTTCGCTCCGAATACACTGTTTCTATTCGAATACACGCTTCCTGCCCGAATACACGCTTTCTCTCCGAATACACGCTTTCTGTCCGAATACACGCTTTCTCTCCAAATACACGCTTTTGCACACTATCCTTAGCCACTGGTATTAACAATCCCGACACAAGTCTCCTACACAAGAATTAATAGTTGGATCTAGATCTAGATAATCCGCAAATAGCGGGTTTTAATTTGCCCTACTTGTGCAACTACAAGCGCAAATACGAGTACCTCAAGAGCCAACTGCGCAAACCGGTATGTCTCTGTTTACTACAAGTTTCCCACAGAGCGGACCACGCAGTGCCTTACTCGCGCGACTACAAGCGCAAATACGAGTACCTCAAGAGCCAACTGCGCAAACCGGTATGTCTCTGTTTACTACAAGTTTCCCACAGAGCGGACCACGCAGTGCCTTACTCGCGCGACTACAAGCGCAAATACGAGTACCTCAAGAGCCAACTGCGCAAACCGGTATGTCTCCTATTTACTATAAGTACCCTACATCTTCGTCATCGTCCACTGTAGAACACAGAACTCGAATACACGCTTTCTCTCCGAATACACTCTTTCTGGCCGGATACACGCTTTCTGGCCGAATACACGCTTTCTATCCGAATACACGCTTTCTGGCCAAATACACGCTTTATATCCGAATACACGCTTCCTGTCCGAATACACGCTTTCTGTCCGAATGCACGCTATTTGTCCGAATACACGCTTTCTCTCCGAATGCACGCTTTCTTTCCGAATACACGCTTTTGCACATTATCCTTAGCCACTGGCAATAACAATCCCAACACAAGTCTCCTACACAAAAATTAAACCCGGTCAACACAATCGGATCTTCTGAACACCTAAAGATTATCCGCAGATAGTGGATCTAACGGGTTTCATCTCTGAAACTAAGCCGAAACCAGACATGTTCATATCGCATTATAGTCTCAAAATGAGGTCAGGAATACACCTTTCAAGTTTGCCAGGTTACTCATTTCCACCCCGTATAAATAGTTAGAGACACTTTAATCTTTTAGCCGACTCTTATGACAATCGCGGGAAGAGTTGGGGTGGTGACAAATGTATTCTTACTGCCGTCACGCCACGGCACACCCCTCTGGTAGGTTGTCCACCCCATATTTTATTCTTGCTCTGCTCTATATCCTTTGAGTACCGTATGTATGAAAGCAATGAACCAATAAATTCCTTACACTCACCGTGTGTTCTCTTGACTTCTAAATTGTTTTTCGCAGAGCAACGTGCCTAACAAATTCGAGATAAAAGTGCGGAGGAACTCAATCCTGGAAGACTCGTACCGCATCATCAGTTCTGTCAGCAGACTCGATTTGCTGAAGACCAAGCTGTGGGTGGAATTCGAGTCTGAAGTGGGACTGGGTAAGTCCAATTACTTGTGCCATATTTTTTTAAGTTGTTCCCCCATTTTTTTAGGGTTCCGTAGCCAAAATGGCAAAAACGGGACCCTTATAGATTCGTCATGTCCGTCTGTCCGTCTGTCACAGCCGATTTACTCGGGAACTATAAATGCTACAGTAACGAAATTTGGTAAGGATACGTGTTGTATGAACCGCTACAGGATTATGATACTATATTGTAAAAAAACCATTGGGGTGGGGGCCCTCCATACATGTAACTGAGGGATAGAATTTTTTTTGTTGTATGGAAGCGTGTGGGGTGGTAATAGAAAGGTCTTTGAAAATGATATGAAGGTTTATAAATCTCATTTTTATTTAAGCAAATTTTAATAATAAATTGATAATGGTACGGAACCCTTCGCGCGCGAGTCAGACTCGCACTTGGCCGGTTTTTTGTAACAGGTATTTTTTATATGATGTCTACTCAGAATCGTGAGCTCTTTTGATCCTTATAGAAGAAAATTTACTATTCTCACTTCACCTCATCAGCCTAATATATGTCCACTGCTGGACACCGGCTTCTTTTTCGCCTATATGTATGGACGCATTTGGAGGTAAATGCCCATAAACGCTACGCTGGGCAAGCGGATTGGCGATCGCAGTAATGTGTCCACTATGATGACGCTGCAGCCCATCATCAATCTTCTATCAAAGAACGGTCAGGGCACTTCAATCCCTTAGTAGACTCTTACGACACCCACAGGAAGAGTTGGGGTGGTGACGTATGTATTCTTACTGCCGATGCCGTCACCACATGGCGTTGTCTGAATATCTGTAGTTGTTGTTGTTGTATTCTGGCCATTTTTTTCCGCAACTCGACATCAAACGTGCCTATTTTGCCCCAACGCTGGCCTAGTACTTGTTGGGGACTTCACATACACCCTTGAATTTCTTCGCAGGTGCATGCAGGTTTCCTCACGATGTTTTCCTTCACCGTAAAGCACTTGTGAATATCGAATGATATTTCGTACATAAGTTTTTTGAAAAAAAAAAAATATCTGTAGTTATTTATATACTTGGTTGGTTCTTTACTAAGTTTATGACCTAATTTCATAATCTAAATTCCTCTTTTTTACAGACTACGGAGGCCTGGCCCGAGAATGGTTCTTCCTCCTCTCAAAAGAAATGTTCAACCCCTATTATGGCCTCTTCGAGTATTCGGCCATGGACAACTACACGCTTCAGATCAACCCTAACAGCGGAGTGTGTAACGAAGAGCATCTAAACTACTTCAAGTTTATAGGCAGGGTCGCTGGCATGGCGGTTTATCATGGGAAACTGTTGGATGGTAAGATCACATTTATTCCTCTATATTGGTGGTTGCAAAACTGTATTGTCAACTACATATGCCAGTGCCATTATTAGTCACATATGCGTCAATGAAATCGACTTAATAGTTCCCACGCATGTCGCATACTTTAATCTAAACATTGGAATACTATTTACATTTATTTTCGATGAGAATACTATGTTTTACTATAAAATATACAGGGTGGAACGGAACGACGATCTTTCCCGCTACCGATCGAATTTACCAACCATTATGATGAATTTTCAGTATAGAACCAAAATCGAAATATCTTTGAAAAAAATTAACCCCTCATACAATGTGACTGATTAGTTAGAGTTCAATAGTATGGATAAGTCAATTTTCCATGTACAGTTGTGTGCAAAATAATAGCAGCAGTCAAAAAATAGCAGTCAATAAGAAAATGAAAACTTGGACGAATTATTTTAGGACTTTCTTTTGTTACTCAGGTACATAACATAATATTCATTCAAAACGAACTGCAAACTTTACTGAAGTAATATTGAAAGTAAGACAAACGTGGTTATGAAAACCAGCTTTTTTACCCCCTAGCAGGAATGGTGTTCAAAACTGAAATACCTAATGGAAAATACACAATTGTGTGCAATTATTGCAGTTTCGTATCTTGTCTATTGTTGTCAACTAAAGCTTTACATATACACCCATCTCATCCAGAAATATATATTTTTTCCTGTATGACCATCTTCCTCGCAGAGTGTACAAATTTTCGCTTATTTCGATTTTTTGTTGAAGTAATTGGTGTGTTTGCTTCACTGAAGCCCTGGTCATAGCATACATTAAGAAACAAACTAAGTTATCGGTGTGTTCAAGTGAATAAAGGATAATGTTTGTTTTCAGCGTTCTTCATCCGGCCCTTTTACAAGATGATGGTGGGCAAGACTATAGAGCTTCAAGATATGGAGTCAGTGGACCTCGAGTACTATAACTCCCTCATGTGGATCAAGGTACGTTTAACTTATTTATTTATCAACTTATGTTGCTTTTCTAAAACATATTTATGGCATTTGCGGTTGAAACCCTTGCGCTCTGGTCGTCAGACACAAAGAAACTCGTGAAAATGTAAGTGAGTTATATGGATCCCTTACAGAAAATTGGAATTTGTTGCCCTTTTCATTGTCGAAAATTGTTACACAAAATTTAACTTCGTAACACAAAAAATATGAAGTTAAATTTTGTTTTCATTAAAAGCCTTTAACTATGTAATTTTTTTTACTCAAAAACGTGTACACATTCGAAAACAAAATTCGTAACACGTTTCGATTTAAAACGTTGCCTTCGGTCGTGTTTTAATTTATCGCCACTACTTTCGAACTATTTTTTTCACACTTGTAGCGTAATGTACTAAAGGACTTTTGAATAAATAGTTAGGTTTAACACCGGAATTGAGTCAAAATTCTTTTCGTTGTCTTGTTTCATACCACTGTCACGCTTTAAGTTGCTGTTTCGACTCAGTATATAAAAAAATCCGGTCGTATTTTAATTAATCGCCACTACTTTCGAACTATTTTTTTCACACTTGTAGCGTTATGTACTAAAGGACTTTTGAATAAATAGTTAGGTTTAGCACCGGAATTGAGTCAAAATTCTTTTCGTTGTCTTGTTTCATACCACTCTGTCACGCTTTTAATTGCAGTTTCGACTCGGTATATAAAAAAATCCGGTGCACTTGTAATTCATGCTAGATTTTAATCAATACATCAGAAATTGTAAGCAAATGCATCATCTCATACAAAAATCACACATTGTTCATTGTTGTAGCTGGAGGTTCCGGGTTCGAATCCCGGCGATCACAAATAATTTGTTCCTTGGTCATGGCTGTCTATGTATTTAAGTATCTGTATGTATATATGTTTTATATATATCTATTATATATATCGTCGCCTGGTACCCACATCACAAGCCTTAATTGAGCTTACCGTGGAACACGGTCGATTTGTGTAAGATGTCCCAAGATATTTATTTATTTATTTTTATTGTTACAGGAAAACGACCCTTCGGAGCTATACCTAACGTTCTCAGTGGACGAGGAACAGTTTGGGAAAACAATCCAGAGAGAACTGAAGCCAGGGGGCGCTAATATAGCTGTCGATGAGGATAATAAGGATGAATATATCAAGTTAGTAATCGATAATTGCAACACTTCATCAGCCTCATATTTTAAGACCCGTTTATCTTTAAAATATGAGTCATCATCTGCCTATAACCCTTTAACGGGCAAGACTCAAAAAAATCCTGGATTCAAGCCTCAACCTGTAGTACAAAAAATTCTGTGCAAGAAAAAAATACAAATAGTATATTACTGCAGACGCCGGGAAAGATAGGCTTATCGGCTGAGTAGGTATGGACGGCCGAACGTGGTGAGGCCGGACAGTGATACGAAGCCGGTAAGCCCATTTCACGGCGAGGCATGTATTGTATAGTGCTTTTCTCAAACATATGCAATGAAATAAAAATTAAGACAATAAAAAAAAACAGAATTTAGCTGTTTAGCCTGTTCATGAAAACCGACGCCATGTTTTAAAAAAATATTACTTACCGGCCTAGGCCGTTAAATTCGTATGAAAATCCTTTACTATTATCTCAAGGTCATCCGCCTGTAACGTCATACTTTAAAGCCTATTATGACGAACATGATGACAACATTTCATTGCATGTTTGAGAAAACAATCTTTGCATTTCCTCATACAAAACTAATTCCTTCAAAATCTTCCAGACTCGTCATAGAATGGCGCTTCGTGAGCCGAGTCCAAGAACAAATGTTCTCCTTCCTCGAAGGCCTCGGAGGGCTGGTGCCGCTACCACTATTGAAGATCTTTGACGAACACGAATTGGAGCTGTTATTGTGCGGCATACAGCATATTGACGTTAGGGACTGGCGGGCTAATACTCTCTATAAGGGAGATTATCATGCGAATCATCGAGTGGTGCAGTGGTTTTGGAGGGTACGTATGAAAATTTTGTTTTTTTAGATTAGGGGTCAAAAGGGGTTGACGGGGGTCAAAAGGGGTCAGGGGCTCAAAAGGGGTCAGGGGTCAAAAAAGGGTCGATGGCGTAAAGGGGGTTGAAGGGGGGTCAAAAGGGGTCGACGGGGATCAAAGGGGGTTGACGGGGTCAAGGGGGGTCAAAAGGGGTCGATGGGGTCAAAGACATTAGATGCTCTCGCTCTTCGAAGGCCTCGGTGGCCGGTGGGCTGGTGCGGCTACCGCTGCTGAAGATCTTCGACGAACACGAATTGGAGCTGTTATTGTGCGGCATACAGCATATTGACGTTAGGGACTGGCGGGCTAATACTCTCTATAAGGGAGATTATCATGCGAATCATAGAGTCGTGCAGTGGTTTTGGAGGGTGAGTACGAAAATTTTGTTTTTTTAGGTTAGGGGTCGAAGGGGGTCAAAAGGGGTTGACGGGGGTCAAAGGGGGTCAAAAGGGGTCAGGGGGGTCAAAAGGGGTCAGGGGGTCAAAAGGGGTCAGGGGCTCAAAAGGGGTCTGGTGTCGACTGTAGGGGGAGGGGGGTCGACGGGGGTCTGAAGGGGTTGACGGGGATCAAAGGGGGTCAAAACGGGTCGATGGGGTCAAAGACAGTAGATGCTCTCGCTCTTTGAAGATCTCGGTGGGCTGGTGCCGCTACCACTATTGAAGATCTTTGACGAACACGAATTGGAGCTGTTATTGTGCGGCATACAGCATATTGACGTTAGGGACTGGCGGGCTAATACTCTCTATAAGGGAGATTATCATGCGAACCATAGAGTGGTGCAGTGGTTTTGGAGGGTGAGTACGAAAATTTTGTTTTTTAGGTTAGGGGTCGAAAGGGGTCGAAAGGGGTCGAAAGGGGTCGAAGGGGGTCAAAAAGGGTCAGGGGTCAAAGGGGGTCAGGGGTCAAAAGGGGTCAGGGGCTCAAAAGGGGTCTGGTGTCGAGGGTAGTGGAAGGGGGTCGACGGGGGTCAAAGGGGTTTGACGGGGACCGGTCGGGGGTCAAAGAAAGTTGATGCTCTCGCTCCTCAAAGATCTCGGTGGGCTGGTGCCGCTGCCACTATTGAAGATCTTTGACGAACACGAATTGGAGCTGCTATTGTGCGGCATACAGCATATTGACGTTAGGGACTGGCGGGCTAATACTCTCTATAAGGGGGATTACCATGCGAATCATAGAGTGGTGCAGTGGTTTTGGAGGGTGAGTACGAAAATTTTGTTTTTTTAGGTTAGGGGTCGAAGGGGGTCAAAAGGGGTTGACGGGGGTCAAAGGGGGTCAGGGGGTCAAAGGGGGTCAGGGGTCAAAAGGGGTCTGTGGTCAAAAAGGGTCGACGGGGTTGAAGGGGGTCAAAAGGGGTCGATGTAGGTCAAAGGGGGGTCGATGTGGGTCAAAGGGGGTTGACAGGGGTCGATGGAGTCAAAGACAGTAGATGCTCTCGCTCCTCGAAGATCTCGGTGGGCTGGTGCCGCTACCGCTATTGAAGATCTTTGACGAACACGAATTGGAGCTGTTATTGTGCGGCATACAGCATATTGACGTTAGGGACTGGCGGGCTAATACTCTCTATAAGGGAGATTATCATGCGAATCATAGAGTCGTGCAGTGGTTTTGGAGGGTGAGTACGAAAATTTTGTTTTTTTAGGTTAGGGGTCGAAGGGGGTCAAAAGGGGTTGACGGGGGTCAAAGGGGGTCAGGGGTAAAAAGGGGTCTGTGGTCAAAAAGGGTCGACGGGGTTAAAGGGGGTTGAAGGGGGTCAAAAAGGGTCGACGGGGATCAAAGGGGGTTGACGAGGTCAAGGGGGGTCAAAAGGGGTCGATGGGGTCAAAGACAGTAGATACTCACGCTCCTCGAAGGCCTCGGCGGGCTGGTGCCGCTACCACTATTGAAGATCTTTGACGAACACGAATTGGAGCTGTTATTGTGCGGCATACAGCATATTGACGTTAGGGACTGGCGGGCTAATACTCTCTACAAGGGAGATTACCATGCGAATCATAGAGTGGTGCAATGGTTTTGGAGGGTAAGTACGAAAATTTTGTTTTTTTAGGTTAGGGGTCGAAGGGGGTCAAAAGGGGTTGACGGGGGTCAAAGGGGGTCAAAAGGGGTCAGGGGTAAAAAGGGGTCAGGGGGTCAAAAGGGGTCTTGGGTCGACGGTAGTCAAAGGGGGTCGACGAGGGTCAAAGGGGGTCGATGGGGGTTAAAGGCAGTTGATGCTCTCGCTCCTGGAAGGTCTCGGTGGGCTGGTGTCGCTACCGCTGTTGAAGATCTTCGACGAACACGAATTGGAGCTGTTATTGTGCGGCATACAGCATATTGACGTTAGGGACTGGCGGGCTAATACTCTCTATAAGGGAGATTACCATGCGAATCATCGAGTGGTGCAGTGGTTTTGGAGGGTAAGTACGAAAATTTAGTTTTTTTAGGTTAGGGGTCGAAGGGGGTCAAAAGGGGTTGACGGGGGTCAAGGGGGGTCAGGGGGTCAAAAGGGGTCAGGGGTCAAAAAAGGATCGATGGCGCAAAGGGGGTCGACGGGGATCAAAGGGGGTCAAAAGGGGTCGATGGGGTCAAAAACAGTAGATGCTCTCGCTCCTCGAAGGTCTCGGAGGGCTGGTGCCGCTACCGCTGTTGAAGATCTTCGACGAACACGAGTTGGAACTGCTGCTGGAGAATTCCAAACAAACGTCACGTTCTGGCAACGTCATTTCAATACTTTTGAGAAATAAAATGAGGTAACCGAGTATGGTCATAATAATTTAATATAAAGGCTTTAAGGTTGACAGTGTTTCTTAGCAGCTAACATATTTTATTAGGGTAGCTACCATAGCGTCACGTACGGATAAAAAGTAGACGTTTTCATGGAATGCTCCTGCTGTGCGGCATACAGTACATCGACGTTAGGGACTGGCGAGCTAATACGCTCTACAAGGGGAACTAAAGGGTGTCCCAAAAATAACGCAAGATTTGAAATCGACGAAAAATACTTATTTCTTGTTTGACTTTCTTATTTCTTGATTTAATCATAAAGTATAAAGAATAGGGTTTAGTATGGTAAAGCATGCTGAGAAATGACTTAGAAGGCTTTGCTGTAACATAGCATTCCTTTGTTACAAATTTCTATGAAATTTGAATAAATATGGGTGAATTTCGTTGCTGCAGTGTGAAATCCCCTCCTTTAAACCATGGGCGATCGAAAGCTTGCTGACATAGATCTTTGACTATAAATAACCCCATAAAAAATAAACAATTATGTTAAATCGTAATATTTGGGATTCATTGAAATGAACGAAAAACGGTCAGAAGGGGTATAAAACTGTTTTTCGTCAAGGAGACCAGAGCTGCTGGGCGATTTTCAATTATAATACTTAATCCTATTCTGTGTACTTTGTGTGTCAGGAAAAAAAATTGGAATTGGTCGTAAAAAGTATGCTTTTTCATTACATTTAAATCTTGCGTTATTTTTGGAACACCCTATATCATGCGAATCATAGAGTGGTTCAATGGTTTAAGAGGAAAAGGAGGTAAGTACGAAAATTTTGTTTTTTTAGATTAGGGGTCGAAGGGGGTCAAAAGGGGTCGACGGGTATCAAAAGGGGTTAGGGGATCAAAAGGGGTCAGGGGGTCAAAAGGGGTCTTGGGTTGACGGTAGTCAAAGGGGGTCGACGAGGGTCAAAGGGGGTCGATGGGGGACAAAGGCAGTTGAGCTTGAGTTAAGCTCTCTCTCCTCGAAGGTCTCGGCGGGCTGGTGCCAGAATCAAGCCAAGTTGCCAAACGCTAATGCTTAGTAGCGTATCGTGTTTTTCCCTCTCTGTCACTCTTTCCTGTTAGTGTGACAGACAGTTAGCTGCCTTTCGTTTACGATTGACGACTAAGCGTTGGCTATTGGAAACTTGTCTAACCCTACTGGCAAATAAAAAAAAAATCGTGCGATCTAGCCTCCTCGCCATTGTGTAGAGCAGAAAATTCTGTCTTAAAAATACAAAAAGTGGGTCGGAGACAATGTTTATTGTGAGTATTGTGACGAACATTGCCAAATTAAGGGCTGCACCCTGAAGATCTTCGAAGAGCACGAGTTGAAGCTGTTTCTGTGCGGCATACAGCACATCGACGTTGGGGCTGGCGGGCTACCGTTATTGATATAACTGTTAATTTCGTTCCAATAACGGTAAAATAAATAGTTCGTTGATAAACGGTTAATCGAACGAAAGAACAAATCAAGTGGAAATGGTCTTACTAACCGTTAAGTACAGCGAACAAATTTTAGCGTCTGGACGAACGTTTCGAACGTAATACAACTTTAAGCCACTCAAACTTAACTTTGGGGTTATAAGGGGTTAGGGTTGTGAAGATTTCAAATCATAACACAATGGACCGGAACCGGTACATTAGAAAAACCTCGTAATAGCCCAATATTTTAAAATGTTTTATATACCACCCAACATTTTATGTAACTTACAACATCGTATTTTTAAATTACTCCATTAACTTTGAATTTATATACCGAAGAACGAAAAAAGAACCGTTCTTTTGTATGGAGAAAATACCGGTATCCGGTCCGTGCATAAAACAGTAAATATTATTTCAGGTGGTGCTATCCTTCTCAAACGAGATGCGGTCTCGACTGCTACAATTCGTGACCGGAACCTCCCGTGTACCCATGAACGGGTTCAAAGAGCTATACGGGTCTAATGGACCCCAACTCTTCACTATCGAGAAGTGGGGCGCGCCTGATAATTATCCGCGGGCCCATACCTGGTAAGATATTAAAAAGATAAGAAAACCTACTAATAATATAAGATAAATAATCAGGTGGTGTTGCCTCCCTGTCACACTTACGTACGAATCCTCAATTGCAAGAGAGAGGCAACATGTCACCCGTGGGTCTCAGTTACTAGGTGCTGCAATTTTTAACTGGTACAGTCGACGTCAAAGATATCATTACGGCTTAGGCGTCAAAAATATATTTACATGACCATAATGTCAAGGCAATAAAGTCGTGCTTGGTAACTTGATAAGATTCCAGTTGCTAAAAAAATATCCTATTACACAAATCCACCTAGTCCCACGTTAAGCCCAATTAAGGCTTGTGATGTGGGTACCAAGCGACGATACATATAATAGATAGATACTTAAATACATAGACACAGATGGTTGTGATAATAAATACAGAAATAATGCCCTCGCTGGGATTCGAACCCGGAACCCATATCACTGAAGCTATATCACAAGCCATAATTGGGCTTACCGTGTAACATGTCCCGATATATTTATTTATTCAAACTGGTAGAGATCCCTTGCAAGGATAAGTTCGCCTGTGTACATTACTTTCATGATGTGATTTATATGTACCGCGTGTACATAAAGTGTTTACTTACTTACTTAATTATTGTCAATAACTTATGGATTGGTGGCCTATTTCGGATGAAAGAGCCCCTGGGCGTCCGTTGGCTCGTTGGGTCGACGACATTCGTAAGATTGCGAGATACTTCTGGGTTAGATTGGCTCAGGACCTAGTTGTAGAAGAGAGATGCCTATGCTCAGCAGTGGGCGATAAATGGCTGAAATAAAATAAATAAATATCTTGGGACATCTTACACAAATGGGTGCGTATCATAATGAATACGCACTTTTAGTATAATTACAGTTTACAAACGTTCATAACGTATACTAACGTTAGGTATAATGTATTAAACATCTATTTCCAAATAGTATAATTCAAAAATAATATAACGTTAATAATATATACCGTTGTTTAGTATAACGTACATATTAACGAATTCCGTTTCATATATCAATATAAAGGTATAAAAGTTAAAACATATACTAACATCTGATATAACGATATAAATATAACTGCAAGAAAAGTAAGAAAGTTAGGTTAAGTTCTACAAAAAGATATACGTTATATTACTTACCCTTTTCAATCCGTTCTAGCCTCGAAACCTAAGCAATCCAAGTAATAAATCAGGGTAAAACCGACTTGGATTGGTTAGGTTTCGAGCGTAGTTTCCCGGATAAATAAAAAACTTACTTACTTTTAATTCATTGTTTACGCATCGTCATCCTTGCGAAACCAAAAAAAGGGGGGACGGGGGGGGCGCAGCCCTCCACAAGGGGGGCTCGGGGGGCGGAGCCCCCCGCATTAAAAAATAAATTTGTACATCCCCTACTCTAACCTGGATAGGTTCGTTAGGTACCTTTTATCCCTTAGAGCAGAAATAGAAGCCCCGCGCAGCGGGGCTTCGTCGACCGGTTCCCAGGTCTAAATCGCTTCCTATACGGATACGGCTTAATAAACGGATAAATAGTAAATCAATTCAAATGAAATATAATGATAATTCTATAGTTTAATTATAAAAAAATTGTAGGGGCTTATATTTTGTGTAAGATAGTTGTTTTGTATATTAGATTATTTCAATGTTATACCAATTAATCATTATCGTAAACGATATTATATGTTACGTTCATTATACATTATACAATTATTCATTTAATAATTATACCTTTTATACGTTATATTTATTACACGTTAGGCATTATACATTTATACAAACTGAATTTATACATTATGATTAATATAGCATAAGTTCGTATACGTTATATTACTTACCCGTCGATTTACACAAATCGACCTAGTCTCACGGTAAGCTCAATTAAGGCTTGTGATGTGGGTACCAGTCGACGATATATACACGATGATTCTTAATCCGTGATCAGGAGTAGAAAAACATTAAAATTTAGCCAAAATTAAACTTATTCGGCGAGGTCTCAAGTTATTTCTTCACTGTTTAATTAATGAAAAGTGAAAACCTAATTAAAACAAATTACCACTTAATACATGGTTATCCTACAGTATAAAGTTTAACTACGATACGTCAAGTGCCATCAGTATGGCGGGAAACGGGAATTTGACGGATCTTATGTCAATAAAGACTTCTAACTTATCAGTGCAATACTGATAACGACGAACATAATTGATAGGAGATTATGTTAACGTGCATTACCTAAACTTGGCAAAATTTTGAGCAAGGAAAGCAATTTGTTTTCATACAGTACAATTTAATAATTAAATAAAAACAATAAAACTGCGTACCTGACCAACTAAAACAAAAAACATTATTTTAAACATAATTTAACAAGTGTTCAAAATGTCCACCGTGTTGTTCTTGACACAGATCCGCTTTATTGTTCCGCGTGATTGGATTGATTCACTCGAAATCATCTTCAGACTTCTCAAAGAATCTTAACATTTGTTGATCCAGATCGTCAGGATGATGACAAGGTCGTCCGGGTGCTCGAGCATGTTGTTTCACTGTAAACTGACCGAAGTCGCGAAGATTTTTGGTGCATGCGATTTATTAAATTGTGACCGGGGATCGGAATGTTTGGATGAAGTTCGTGAAATAACTGTTGGGTTCGGTTTGTGCTATTCGTTTGTATTGATTGACAAACGTACAGTATCGTAACGCTCTGTGTTTGAGTACAGATGTGGTGGAGGCATGATTTTTGGTGAATAATTATTATTTTCTCATTCAATATCCGTGACTATGACTTTGTTTATTATGCGTATGACAAAAGTGATTGACAATGTCATGGGCAAGGTTTACTCATAAATTGACATTTGCTAATAACTTTGTAAAGAGGTTACAATGCAACCTCATTGAAACCGATATGGAAGTAGTAGAGTGACAAGGATTTTAGGATAAAATTTAATTCAAAATTAAAACATGATTAAAAAATTAATAAATTTGTTTTCACGTAATTAGTACTTTAACGTAATCCCCATCAATTACTGAGTTATAAAAAATTATTCCTGATCACGGATTAAGAATCATCGTGTATAAATAAATAGATACATACAGATACTTAAATACATAGACAGCTATGACCAAGGAACAAATATTTGTGATAAATAAATACACGAATAATGCCCTTACCGGGATTCGAACCCGGAACCTCCAGCTTCGTAGGCAGGGTCACTACCAACTATGCTACGGAAGCTGACAAAGCGTTAGCGTCAAGCAGTTCGAATAAAATTTAGCTTACCGTGGGGTCCGTGGGACTATGTTGATTTGTGTATGATTTCCTAACATATTTATTAACATCACTTGCTCTAAAGTTTTGTAGAGACAGAAACTGCCACCTATTATAACCCTTTCAACTTATGAAGCAGTCTGAAGGTGGCCATAAGATCTTTGGAACAAAACGTCGAAACACTATAAAGGGCTTGTTAGACTCGTCTTAATGAGCACCTACTAGATGAAATGACCAAAGAAAGTACAGTCAGCGAAAGAAACCTATGAGAGAATTTAAACAGATTTGGTTTAAAAATACGGGAGTTTTGTAAGAAAATAACCACAATAGTTGTATCAATTTTCTTCTAGTTTCAACCGCATCGACCTACCCCCATACGAGAGCTACCAGCAACTTCGCGAGAAACTCGTCAAAGCCATCGAGGGCTCGCAGGGCTTCGCTGGCGTCGACTGAGGGCCGACCCTGGCCAAACACGGCATATGACGTCGTAACATTACGCGCCAGTTACGGCATATCACGTCTTTATGACATTTTGAGATTGTTGCCATTAACGAAAAACCGCGTACATCGAAAGGTACCTTGTCATAACTCTTAAAATAGACCTTAGGGCTCATGCGAGGTTTTTTCGGCTATTTTTTGACCCCCCCCACCCCTTTGGTGAGTTTCGGCAGTCTCACGTGTATTTTTTTCAATCAACTTTTGAACGTTCGCTCGTCAAAATTCACAATATTTCTTAGTTTGTTCATCGTAGAAAAATACACGTGAGGTCTCCTTGTACCCCCCCCTCCCCTAACGTGATCTTTCGTGATTTTTTCTTGTACCCCCCTCCCCCCTATAGGACCTCGCGTGATTTGTGCACAAGCCCTTACGTGTTCTTTAATGAAGTCCATTTTAAATACCGTGACATGGTACCTTTCCGTGTGCACTGATATATCGTCGTTCAGATTGCCAATACCCACATGTGTCAATTTAAAATTTGACAAAAGAAGACTGTAAACATATGTCATTTGGATTGTTTTTTCACCTCCTGAAATTGTGCACATAACGGATTTAGTTGGCAATCTCAACGACGATATATGACATCTTCATAACATTTGGGACTGACGCCAATTACGGCATATGACGTTATAACATAGTGCGATTGTCGCCAATAACGGTATGTGACATATTTTAATTATAAACGGGATTTATATCGCCTAAGTCTTCGCACATTTTAACTACTCAACGATGACTCGACTATGCCAAATATTGTAATTTAAACCCTGTCATATGTTCTAGATTTAATTTCAAAGTGACATTTAGTGTACAACGCGTAGACCACTCTTCCTGTACTACTTTAATATTATTATTATTTTGAGCCTGTAGTGTCCCACTGCTGGGCAAAGGCCTCCCCCTACTTTTTAGATTTTTTTTCTCTCTCTTGATATGTCAGACGATTCGAAAATGCTTATTAATAAGCTTACTTGAATAAATAATAGTTTGACTTGACTTGACTTGACTTTTCTCATTCTCCCTGACCTGAGCAATCTCTAGCCATCCTGATAAAAAGGAGTCCAGTTCGTCTCGCCATCGCCGACGTGGTATATCAGGTCCCACTTTTGAGCTGGGCTGCCACTCAGTGGGTATCTTGGCCCACAGCTCATTCGGCATTCGGCAGATCATTCCCACTGACAAGCCCAGTCCCACTTTAACTTGGCCTACTTTAATATATTTTTTTGAAATTAAACTTAGAACATGAGACATAGGGTTGAAATTTCAATTATTGGCATAAAGTCAAGTCGCCGTTTTGAGTTGTTATAATGTACAAAGAACTTAAACTTACGTCCAATATTATCCTGAAGTTTTAGGCATGATGTAACACCCGTTTGTCGTTAAAATATGATTATAATTTTGAAAGTTTAAATTGGAATATGACCTCTTCAGTACATTGCAATTGACGCCAGTTACGGCATATGGCGTTATAACATACTGCGACTGACGCCAGTGACGGCATATGACGTCTTTATTACAGTCAAGTGCAAAAATAAGTATCGAAAGAATCCGTTCATAAATATGTTACGACGTTCTTATTACACAGAATTAGAGTGCACTGGGACATATTTTTGAACGTTTTTGTATACCCCTTATTTTGTCTTCGATTGTACATAGTGCGATTCATGCCAGTTACAGCATTGCGTTAATACTATGAAAACTATTTGCATCTCACACCGGTTCACACAATTAAAAAAATATTACATTTTGCTTGTTTTGACAACCTTTAGTTTATATAAATATGCCTTTATTTTGGTTTTTTCATTACAGTTTACTATATTTTATATTTCAGTGTAACGTACTACCTTTTTGATTTTCTTTGAATTGTTAGCTCGTGCACACTTCTTATATTTGAATTTAATTCTCTTTTTTCTCTCAACGCTTCGTTCTATTCGCATTTACCACTTTTCTTAACCTTATAACCGCCGCCGTCTGATATATCAGACAATCAATGTCTCATCTCATCTAACTATTGTTTGATAAATGGGCGTTTTCACAAACCGTTGTTGAAATCACCTTGTTATTTCATTCGGACAAGTTTGGGCTTGTTCTACTCAGGATCACGAGCTCTTTCGATTCTAATAGGAGAAAAAAAATCTCCCAAAATGTTTTTTCCATTACGATACCTTTTTTTCATAGATGTTCAAAGGCGGTAGCGTAATGGAAGGAATGAAAACTGTATGAAAATTATGGGACATATTTTTTCTCCTAACAAAATCGAATGAGCTCATGATTCTAAGTCGAATAAGCCTAAACTTGACCAAATTAAACAGAGCAAGGTGATTTCAACAACGGTTTGTGAAAACACCCAAATAAGACAAACGTCTGATTGAGTTTTTATGGCTTGTGTGTTTTTATGTCCTATTCTAATGCAAGGTGATATGCGTGGTGTAATATTGTATTTGTGGCGATATGAGTACGCTCTATGAAAATTTCACGGCGGTTAAAAGATTAAAGCACTTTAATCTACCTATTAAAACCTACAAGCACAGGACTGAATTTTCTTTAACAATATTTAATAGTTTTTCTCAAACGTCTCAGTAAGGAAGCCAGAGTCAATTTTAACTTACTTTTTCATCACACTAGCTGTCTAAGCGCGCCATTGCTTGCATGCGAAGCGGAGGTAATAGAAAAGTGAAACTCCCTAGGGAGTAATAGATATGTCAGGACGTCATTTAATAATATTTTGTCTTAAACCTTATTTTTTTGTCGGCAAGTGTGATGAAAAACATTGTATGCATCACGGTCGGTAAGCGGAATACTAACTTGAGTCATTAAAAGCCCTCCGCCTACGGCGTCGGGCTTCTAACACTCTCGTAAGTAGTTCCGTACTTACCTCCCTTGATGCACAATGTACTATTTCTTCAAGATTCAATTTTCTCTATACAACGTGTTACACGAGCCACATGCAAAATGTCGTGATCGATCTGTCAAAATATATGAAAAAGACAATTTTTATTTTGATTTCGTGATTGACCCCATAGTAAATGAACTGAACAACTTTAGTATAGCCTAGTAAGTCACCCCGTTCAAGGTTTTCAATGGCCCATGTAACACCCTGTATTAAAGCCATTAAAGTGCCATTATATATTTCTAATTCTACAGAATTGTAAGTCGACACTATTATTCGCTTCTTCTTTAGGCACTTGTCAGACAGCCAACGAGATAGCTATTAGGTACAGTTCTTCAGTAAATTTAGAATTAGAATAATTATTAAATATTCCCCCTTATTCATAATCGTCTCCTAGTAAGTAAGTATTGTTTGTACAGTCGACGTCAAAGATATCATGACGGTTTAAGTGCCAAATATATATTTACACGACCTTAATGTCAAAGCAATAAAATCGAGTAAATATATTTTTGGCACCTAGATCGTAATGTTATCTTTGACGTCGACTGTACTTTTCGGTTTTATCAAAATGTCTATAAGACTGAAAGTGACAAACAATAGTTATGTGCTTGCTAAGTTACGTGTAGGAGATATTTTGCGTAAGGGGGCAAGTCTGCAGTAAATTACAGCCCTCAAAACTTACGTCTTTCAAAGTGTAGTATTGAAATAGATTTCGCTTAGTAGGAACCCCGAATAGCCTTAACAATTTTTGTACATTTGTAAAGGGTCAAACGAGCAAATACTTGTATCTCAAACCGTGGTAAATCTATATGCAACTCACACGTAGTTACTAGGTATACTTAGATATGTCAATTTATGTGTTTTACGGCCTGTTTCATAATACCATGATAAATATATTTGTCAGATAAAATTGTCACCATCTCTTTCACCAGGCATATAAAAGAAAAGGACGGAAACATTTAACTGATAGATATTTATTCGATAATGGTGAAAGAGGCTTTTAGTGATGCATATTTACCGTCCGAAATTATGGACCTGGTCAATATTATCAACAAATCGATTTAAAAACTGCGAGAAAAATTCAAAATATAAAAATGATAATTTTCAAAATATTAAGATTCGACTTGAGTCACGCTTAGGGTGAAGACACATACGCCATGTGTACGCATTTTATTTATTGATAATGGCCATTTAGTATGGATTGCGTATGCGGAAAGCAGTATTCCTAGTATGAGCTGCCTCCGTGAGTTTAACGCGGATTTACTTTCTATTCATCCAGTAGTGTTATTCACTAAGGAAACCGCCTTGATTCGAGCCTAAAATGGTATTCACTAATGTACTTTAAACAACACTAGTGCTCGGCGACGAATGCGGCGTGAGCTGGAACTTCACTGCGTCGAGAGTTTGACGTTTAATGTACGAACTTCGTATTCTCTAACGAAAAACAGCGACGAACTCGCCCACAACCTCGCTCACAGCCTCGATTCCTAATGTCAAATAAAACAGCTAGGATTTTAGACAAGGCTGTCACGACGTCGAGCTCGTTGACGAACGCAGCGTCGAATGTGTGAATAAGAGAATATCATAGCTGCTCTTACGCGTATTGGGCGAGCATTAGAGGTAGGGATTATTTATTATTATGTTATGATATAAACTTGTTTTATTTTATAAGATATTTTTAATAACATTATCACAAAGTATGTTTTTAGGAGATTGAAACTCCTCTTTACTTGTACGGTCGAGGAATTTAATTTCCTACCCATTTCGTACCTTGTCATAGTAGCTATAATATTTTACTTATTTAATTTAAAACACATACAGAATATGACAGTCCTAGCAGCTTTCATATTGATTGTCACTGTGACAAGGTACGAAATGGGTAGGAAATTAAATTCCTCGACTGTACACACCATATTGCGAAATTGTGGCTTGTAAACAATTTAGAATTTTTGATATTGCATTTCGATCTATTGAGTGTATAATATGTTCTTCGGTTAGTTATTAATTAAATAAACAGATTATGTATATCGCGTATATTAATTAATAATTGTACTTAAATGGTTTATTTTGTATGTACAACTTGTACAAGTAAGAAAGAGTTGGGATCTCCTAAATAGATACTTTGTGTTAGTGTTATTAAAAAACATGATATTAAATAAAATATGTTAATATCATAAGATAAGGAAGTCTCTACTGTACGGAACAGGGTTATATTTTCAAAATGGCGGCCGTTTGTCCGATCTTTGTTCATGAAGGATTGTAACATCAAACAAAGGATTGCATCTTACGAGGATACGACAATCTGTAAAGTTTCAAATGGTCCCGATAAGTACTTGGCCATTATATGCCAAACGGTACAAAATATAGTAAATATATGGAAAATGATCACGTGATCATGCGATTTGCCATTCCTATACATTTAATTGACTTGTTTTGGCGTATCGAACTAGTATTGGCTTGTTCGCTAGGATCGTTTCGACTTTACGATCATTATGACTCTTTCTCTAAAATAAGAAAGACATTTAAAGGTTACTACTTATGACTTATGAGTTACGGACTCTGTCGCTTTAAATTTGTTTTAAATATTCCATTGCCTTGATATAGCGTGTAATTGTATCATAAGTTAGATAAGGTACTATATTCTTGACTTGTCACTTAAATATTACTATGTTATTACATATTTTGCGTCCTCTTTAGATTTGAGATCGTTTTTGCTTTTGTATTAGATTATAAATAAATATATTTTCATATTAAAAGAAGATAAAATGTACATAATCTGTATAAGGTGTAAAAAATTGCTGTTACTTTTTTTAGGTTCCCCAATATTGATTTAACCATGAAATGGACGAAATTGTGTAAATTAGTGTAAATAGCAATTGTTTTACACCCTGTATTATAATTAATTTACTAAGTCAATAAGATATGTTTATTATATCGATGAATACTTAATTATTATTATTTAATGCTTGTACATTTACAAGTATTCTGCTATTTTATGTCACGGGCATATAGTGGGGATAAGATGGCTGGATATGGGATAAATGCACCTATTCTAAATAGCTTAATAATTAAACCAATGTTTTTTTAGAAAATGGCGGCACAATTATAAATCGCAAACTGGCTGGACATGGGTGAATCAACTTTTTTCTGCCTGTTATTGCCAGACTGCAGATCGCCTGAGTCACGCTAGTTTTATGCAAAATTCTGCCACTCAAACTGTGCATTTTTTGGGGTTGATAAGACCTTTCCTTGTACTGTATAGAAAACCTAAATTCTCTTTCCGCCATTTTCAGTTTCAAAATTAGTTATAACTAGTGGCCGGTGCTTTGCTTGCAAAACTTTAACAAAACTTGTCAAGTGGACATGAAAGAACACATACATCCATAAAATATACATTTTTTTTCTCGGCGGAAGTTTTCCCAATTCCCATAACCTCTCACTTGCTTCATGTAGCTTTTGTTACATGTCATCACTCTTATTTTACATACCTAGACATAGAGTCTAGCGCAAAAATCAAAGCAAGTGAGTGGCTAAGGTGAGTGCGGGTAAGTCCGGCATATTTTATTTTGAAGGAAAGTCTGTCATATGCGTCTTATGCTGCTCAATTAGGGTCGGAAATCAGGTGGTAGACGGACTTTCCTGATAGACGGTCCTACCCACATTGACCTTATGTGAATTTTTAAAGTTTTATTAAAGGTTGCAACCATAGTTTCGATCACTGGTTATAACAATTAGAAGGGCAGTATGAACATAAGAGTAAGCCTCGAGGCAAGACCGTGGAGACGATCTTACCCAATATACGGTATTTCCCGCATTGGCCTTGTATTTATTAAAGTGCATTTGTCTCGTAAATTATCGCATCTGAAGGATCGTGAACATTAAAATTTTAAATTTCGAAATGTTCATCATCATCTGTTTCAGTCCATTCTTCAACATAAATAAATACATAAATCACTACATAGTATAAAATAAAGTCACTTTTTCTGTCCCTATGTCCCTTTGTACGCTTAAATCTTTAAAACTACTCAACGGATTTTGATGAGATTTTTTTTAATAGGTAGAGTAATTCAAGAGGAAGGTTTTTATGTAGGTATAGAGCGTACTTTAAAAGCCGGCAACGCATTTGCGACGCCTCTGGTGTTGCGGGTGTCCATGGGCGACGTTAATCGCTTTCCATCAGGCGATTCGTCTGTTCGTTTGCCACCTATAGCATAAAAAAAAAGGTATAGTACCCGTGCGAAGCCGGGGCGGGTCGCTAGTAATAAATAAATATCTTGGGATATCTTAACACAAATCGACCTAGTCCCACGGCAAGCGGACATAGGCCTCTCTTACCGTTGCGTATGGATCCATTAGGTGCCCATAATTATCACTAATTATGGACCACCGGGTTGGAAATCGCAGTAGTGTGTCCACTATTATGACCACTTGCCTGATCAATCCATCTCTATCCTCTAATTAAGATGTAACTTGAGTAACAGAGACAAATGATCGAAATTTACCATTTTCGATGTTCCGGTCTTTCAGATTTTATGAATTATTATGTCCAAGAGACCTTAATACGATTTTAAAGTAACACTCATATATTTTGCTCACGATTTACTAAAGTACAGTGCACTATCGATTTTTTTATTTCACTTATATCTCGATGTTTGTCAAATAAAGTTATTCAGTTTGATTAGTAAGGAATTTTGCATATTTTCATTGATTATCTATAATATAGGTGAAAAAGTTAATAAAAGCTCCTGTTGTATGTGGGTGTATCCATATACCTAGGCATTTATTTTGTTTGTGTTCGCATTTTAAACATGTATTGTCTATCTATATTAATAGATCACTACTACATACAAGGTGACTTACTTAAGTTTTTTACCTATACCGTGAAGAATATAAAGCTGAATTTATACGGGCAAGTTATTGCTGTAAGTTTTGAAACAAAGCTATATGTAAGAATGAGATGCAGATATTTGCCACTCACTCTTACCCATAGTTGCGTCTCAAAACTTGCCGCAATAATTTGCAAGCATAAATTCAACGTAATAATAAATATGATTCAATTTCACTTTGTATTCGTTGAAACATGTGTAACGTGCCTACTAAAATGGTTAATTATGAATATATGGGGGTGAATCAACTTTTTTCTGTCTGTTATTACCATGGTTACGGTCGCCGGAGTCACGCTGGTTTTATGCATAATTATGATACTTAAACTATACAAACATGCATTTTTCTGGTGTTAATAAACCCTTTCCTCGATAGGCCATCTACAAACATGGACTATATGCATGTGTGCATAAATTAAGTAGCATAAATTTGCATAACACTAGCGTGACTCAGGCGACCGTACCATGTCAATAACAGACAGAAAAAAAGTTGATTCACCCATAGAACGAAATTGCCTATGTATTGTGAGAATCGTGACAAGCCTTGTCAATTTACTTACACAAAACAAATATATTGTATAGAAACCGTACGAAGGTTGAATGTGGCTTCTTATGGTGCTTTCACACTGTACGAGTAACTTGCACTCATTTGAGACGAGTCAAGGAAGTTGATTTTTATCACACAATAGGAAATTCTAGAGATTTAATATTTTCAAATGGGCTTACTTCCACCCAGTCAACAAGGGTTATTTTTTTTCTATGTTTTCATAAGAGAAATAGTCTCTATTGACAAAGTGGAAATAGCCCTTTGGAAAAGACACTCTTCATATGTATATTCTGACTAGCGAGTCGTTGCACAAGTATTTATTTCTATTTCATTATTATAGCCATAATTTATCTTACTAAATTAACTGTCAATCAAAAGTACCTACTGAGACTGTAAACATTTTGTGTTTCCAGCTTGAGATAATCTTACCACTATTTTCTTCAACAGCGACTCGTTAAGTAGACTCTATCGTGTAATTATTTGGCTACTTGATCCAGACCAATCTCGGTCAACTGGCGTGTACAGTCGCCATCAGATTTATCGTAGTCCGGAGCGCTCAAAAATATCTGCACACGCCTTTATCGTTATGGCAATAAAGGCTTGTTCAGATATTTTTGAACACTGGACGCTACGATATATCTGATGATGAAACATTGAGCGACAGCCCTGGTTCAAGTAAATATGCGAGTTACTACATCTTCTTCGTTTTTTGTTACAGTGTAAAAGCATCATTACAATGCAGCTTATAATTTTAACGTGATACTTTTTCTAGTTTTAGATATACAGTTAAGGACTATTTTACCCATGCGAACAATTAAGCATAAATTTGTTTACATACCTCATTGCCATAAAGGTCGTGTTAATTGTATCTAAATAATTGCTCGCTTTGATATTTTTAAACTTAACTGTCTTTTATTTTCGAAATTTCTTAATAATCTATTTTCTGTCTTATTTTTAACTTATTTATTTTTATTCGATCACGGCAAAATTATAGTCTGTATTTGCGAGGGGCAAATGTCGGGATACTGAGTATAGTGAGCGTAGTATTGTTTAAGTTGGGCAATAAGTTATTGAAAGCAATG
Organism: Thaumatotibia leucotreta; assembly: GCA_025490895.1. NCBI lineage: Eukaryota > Metazoa > Arthropoda > Insecta > Lepidoptera > Tortricidae > Thaumatotibia > Thaumatotibia leucotreta. Next base: position 54,893 of record JALPQI010031361.1, read on the forward strand.
AACAATTAATGAGGTTGCTGTTATAATAATGTTTTTATCATATTATGAATATTATGTAAATAGTATAAAAACGATTGAAAATTCATGCAAATTAAAAGTTATCAATTAACCTGTTGTTTACTTTTTACTTCTAATAATCCCGGTACATAATCATTGTCTCGTCCAGACATTGGGAATCTTCATATAAACCACATTTGTAGATATAATAATTTTAATTTAATATGCGTGCTCGTTACAAGATGGGATTGCAAGAGACAAGACATTTTAGACACTAGTTTTACTTCGGTATAGTTTTAGCGCCTGATGAATAATGATGAGCAACATTTGTAGGCACGTAGCATTGCTGCTGGGTTATAATAGTTTGCGGCTAAAGGTGTGATATCAACAATGAGAGTTTTCGATATTTTTCCTGCCACTAGGTAGGCGCTACGTAGTAGGCGTGAGGTCCAAACAGCTGTCAGATTCATATTATTCATAGGTACTGGACATAAAACAGCGATTTCTATTGTATTTGGAAGTTTATTGTTTTAAGTAAAACATTAAAATTACTTTATTAATTAACTTACAATATTGAAGTAAAAAACTAGATCTTAAAATACCTAAACATAACTTAACTTTTCATCAAACACGAGTCACACCAAAATTTCATTGGTTTTGGCCCTTATCAGTGAGACACAAGATTAAAAACAGATGGGAAACATATTTCCATTATCCGATTAAGGGTTAAAAAAATTATATAGGTACATAAAAATATCATGGCAAGAATAGCGCTTTCGGTGCAAAGGTGCCCATAAGCCCATAACACTCACGGCATTGCCGCGTTGGATAGCTGTGGCCAACCTCTGCACCAGAAACGATTCGGAGCGGTGGTTATTGTTTTTGTAATAGATTAAGATTAGAAAACGGTCGTTGAACTGAAAATTAGACTCAAAACAAGGGCGCACAATATTCCTAAATGGTTATAAGAATAAATAAACCAAAAATGTATAGATAAAACCGGCCAAGTGCGAGTCGGACTCGCGCGCAAAGGGTTCCGTACCATTATCAATTTATTATTAAAAAAATATAGTTAAATCAACCTACCTCAAAAACTATAGGAGATAATTGAATCAAACCAAAAATCGTTGATAGAGTTTATTAATGTGCATAACATATATTTTTTTTAGAATTTTATATCGCGTAGTTTAAAAAATAGAGGGGGGGGGGACACATTTTTCAGACTTTGAGAGCTGATATCTCGAAAACGATTTGCTTAAATAAAAATGAGATTTATAAACCTTCATATCATTTTCAAAGACCTTTCTATTAATACCCCACACGCTTATATACAACTAAACTTTTTTTTTCTATCCCTCAGTTACATGTATGGAGGGCCCCCACCCCAATGGTTTTTTTACAATTTAGTATCATAATCCTGTAGCGGTTCATATAACACATTTTCTTACCAAATTTCGTTACTGTAGCATTTATAGTTTCCGAGTAAATCGGCTGTGACAGACGGACAGACGGACAGACGGACATGACGAATCTATAAGGGTTCCGTTTTTGCCATTTTGGCTACGGAACCCTAAAAATTAAATTCGTGCTGACATCTCATGCCCCATAGTGGCGGAAAATGTATCAAAAACCCTTATTGCAATCAATTTACTTACTTTCTGAATGCAAATAGGCATGACGACTGGCAGTCAAATCAGCATCTTTTTTCGAACTGTCAAAACGATCACCACTTGGGTAAATCCACAAGACTGTAACGAGAGTTACCAATTCTTTTGTATGTCCTCATATTAATTAAGTACATTTAAGGGTCCACATATCTACCTACAGGGCTAGGCTAGACGTACGGAAACTCAACTTTGATTAATTAATTTTAAAACATACGAAATAATTGGTAACTCTCGTTACAGTCTTGTGGATTTACCCACTTTGGAATTTTATATGAAATACTCAAAAGTGACGTCACGTTTGAGCAGTGCCAAATGGCCTACTCTTTTTTTTAAGTTCTTTTCAATTTATTAAATAGAAGTTCGGTACAAAAATTACTGCAATCTACATCTTAGTAATAATTTCTTCGTGTATTATGTCGTGCATAATGTCAAATAATTTATTTTAACCCGAGAAGAAAAGAGATCCCTCGATCTCTCCAAGTTCCCATCATCAGAACCATCTCGGGGTTGTACACGATCGATTACAAAAAAATTAAAATAAAAATCGGTTCACGATTCTCGGAGATATCGGGTAATATACCAAAATACAACAAAAAAAAACAGTGGAATTGAGAACCTCCTCCTTTTTTTGAAGTCTGTTAAAAAACAGAACGAGATTTTATTATTTGAATATGCACTTGTTTTTAGACCTACATATCCAAAAAGAGCGTTCAAAGACAAGGTCATGGCAAGGGAAAGTTGTAAGTTACATCATATCAATGTCAAATATTACGAGGGTTTCCTACAATCGGGCCGTTACGAAGAAATCGATTTTATTACATATTAGTCGGGGTTAAGTGAGAGGGATCTGTTGTTTTCCTAAATGGCAGAACCGGTATGCAATAAGAATAAGTAATATCTACTTTAAATAATGGGTTTTTTTACATATCCACCAAATCCTATAATAAGCATAATTTGATCATACTTAGTTAGAAAACGACCAACTTTGATTTATTGACAATACAGAAAGCGATCAAACTCAATAGGATAATGAATGAATGAAGCATTTATTCGAAACACAAATAGTATTGAAATTCATTGGTATTATAGGTAATCCTGGTTTCGGAAAAGGATAACACTCAGCATGTGTCGCAACACAAAGTGATACGACGCTGATTTTCAGTGTATCCTAACACAAAAAAAAATACAAAACAGAACACAAAATTACAATACGCGAAGTACCTACAACAGAATGTGCAGTGTAAATAAACAGCTACGAGAAAATATAATAAAGATTTAGGTTATGAAAGGTGGCATTCAAAGTTCGAATAAGACAAACAGATAAATATATAAGTATATTTATAGTACATTGTGCATCAAGGGAGGTAAGTACGGAATTACTAACGAGAGTGTTTTCCTTTTAATGACTCGAGTTAGTATTCCGCTTACCGACCGTGATGCATACAATGTTTTTAATCGCATTTCCGGACAAAAAAATAGTTTTAAGACAAAATGTTATTCTATGACGTACTGACATTTCTATTACTCCCTAGGGAATTTCAATTTTCTATTGCTCCTGCTACACATGCAAGCAATAGCGCGCTTAGACAGCTAGTGTGATGAAAAATAGGTACATTATTTGAATTAGTTAATTGAATTTAAATCTTTTTAACAGTCTTTAATGTTGAATTGTCTTTGGTTTTAAAAAGTTGTCGAAAATCATAAGACGATTATGGAGGGAATTGAACTCGTTTCAATCACGACTTTCAGGGCCAATGTTGTGTGACGCCTTCCTAACCGGTTTGTTACAGACGTTTAATGACGTCAATTGCGAAATACCTTTTAATAGGGCTTATTATTTAAGGTTTTCGTAAAGGTACCCTTTGAAAATACTGTCAAATGCGACAGATGTATCCTGATAAATACAGTGTGGTCATGAGTATACCGACAGACTTCTCCTATGCATTTTAGATGTCAAAAGACAAGGGTCCAAAGTTGTATTTTACAAGCGAGTATGACATTGAAACACGTGCAAGGAGTCGATAGGTCGATTAGTCGGGAAAGCCAACTTATTCGGCGTCTTTTGTAGTCACCGATTAGTCGACAAAAAACACCGATTAGTTGACAAAAAAGCCAATTGTAATCATTATAGTTTTACGAAATAACAGTCAATCATACACCTATCGCATTATGTGATGAGTCGATTACTATAACTAAGCATGAGCACCTAAATCAAAGTTAAAGGTGCATTTTTTTCCACTCTACGAAATCCGCTCGTCACACGAAACGTGATTCGTCGAAATTCGTCGATTTCGTAGACTGGGGGATAGAATGTGCGAATGCTCGTTTGGTCTAAATCCACCTTAACATAACAACAGATTTCTGTTTTTTTGTTTTACATTATTTATTAGTCAACCCTTTGCGAACAGACATACATAGCTAGACTAGAGTGCCTAGTTTACTACGAAACCCTAAAAAGATTAACAGAACAAAAAATAAAAATAAATCTCTATCATTTGCAACTTACGGATACAACGATGACGCGTGTTCTACTCACCTCGGCCTTTTTACTTCCACTCGGAATGCCAGTAAGTGTATCTTTTCCTGCTTCAGATGCAATTTGGACGAAATGCATTAACAGGACATGCGCGTTGACATATGAAGTGTCCGCCAATTTTGCAATGATATTTTATTTTTACTTGTTTTTTGTTTGCAGTGTTGCCAGCTTTGTATTGTGATTCGCCTCGATGTCGGCCGCAAATGTACCTATCTGAAAAGTTTCAAAAAGATCCGCCAGACTTTTATTTGTACCTCCCCTCAAGTAGTCCTGTAGGCTTAGCACAGGATTAGTGCGACAATATGTCGCCGCGAGATAGACTATTAATCTCTCTTTTATTCATATAGTTGGTAAAAGATGGAAAATCTATCTCGCGGCGACATACTGACATACCAATCATGTGCTAAGCGTTCTGGAAAATGGATTTTTCAAGCGAATGGTACAAAAAGGGGTACTTATGAAGATCCGAAATGGTCCGATTTGATCTAGCATCCGCAAAAGATCCGCCAGGGGCCGAAAAGATACAAATTCGGTCCAAAAGGCACTGGCAACACTGTTTGTATGTGCATTTAGAAATTTTGAACTCCGGTAGGCTAAGTTGTGATGGTTTCATTTTTATCGTTAGTCTTTCAGACAATACTGTGTGAAGACGGCATCGGCAGTAAGAATATATTTGTCACACCGCCCAACTCTTCCTGCGGGTGTCGTAAGAGTCTATTATCAAACCGGAATCAGTAAGGGATTCGAAAGTACTGTTGACACAACAATTGACACAATATTTATCAAGAAAAGAGTTGTTTGTAGATCTCGCGAGTGATTAATTAATCTATTGTCTGTAAGTCTCTGAACATATACTACAAATACAGGGTGGTCCAAACCTTGACGTCAAAAATTTTTTTTTAGATTCCTCACGTCATGAGCTATCAGAATATACCCCATGTATGTTAGCCGATTTTTTGTAGTTTTCGAGTTATTAATTTTTGAAAATTTTTTTTTGAGAAATTCTGGAATGAAGAAATTTATAAATAAAAAAAAAAGTTTTGGGTTTTTTAACTAGTTTCTTTTTGTAAAAGAATTACTACAAATAAAGCATTTACTGACAAAAAAATTAGCGTCCTCAGTTTGATACAAGTAGGATAAAAAAATACTAAATTCAAAATTTTACGCTAAAAACGCATCAAAATAGCATTAATGTACGTAAATAAAAAAATAAAACAACCCCAAGGAATTTTCGTATTCTAAAGACCGCCTTAGACCTTGAGCCTTCGTAAAAGCAAAAAAAAAGTGATACTTAATGATGAGAATTTTTCGGAGTAGTCGGTCAAATAAATTTAAAAGAAGCTTCTAAATTTTTAATTTAAAAATAAAGTAAAATGTCGTCTGTTTTGTTGTTCTTATCAATAAACAAAGACAGAAAATACCACGAAAACTCAATTTGTGTAGTTATTCAAGTCATTTTTTACTACTTTAAAATTTTAAGCTTTTTTAAGTTTACTTGACCGACTACTCCGAAAAATCCTCATCATTAAGTATCACTTTTTTTTGCTTTTACGAAGGCTCAAGGTCTAGGGCGGTCTATAGAATACGAAAATTTCTTGGGATATGTTTTTTATTTTTATTTACGTACATTAATGGTATTTTGAGGCATTTTTAGCGTAAAATTTTGAATTTAGTATTTTTTATCCTACTTGTATCAAAGTGAGGACGCTATTTTTTTTGTCAGTAAATGCTTTATTTGTAGTAATACTTTTACAAAAAGAAACTAGTTAAAACACCCAAAACTTTTTTTTTATTAATAAATTTCTTACTTCCAGAATTTCCCAAAAAAAATTTTTCAAAAATTCATAACTCGAAAACTACAAAAAATCGGCTAACATACATGGGGTATATTCTGATAGCTCATGACGTGAGAAATCTAAAAAAAATTTTTTGACGTCAAGGTTTGGACCACCCTGTATATTGATTTAACTATAAATATATCCTAGATTGACTTTACACTGTCGTGTCAACAGTACTTTCAAATCCCGTTCTAATCGCGGTTTGATAATACTAAGGGATTGAAGTGTCAGTGACGGTTCTTTGATAGAAGATTGATGATGGGCAGCAGCGTCATCATAGTGGACACATTACTGCGATCGTCAATCCGCTTGTCCAGCGTGGCGATTGTGGGCATTTATCTTCTAATGCATACGCATAGTTAATAGGAGAGGCCTACGTCCAGCAGTGGACTGAGATAGGCTGATGATGTTTTCAGACACATACCTATAAGAAACGATTAATAGCGGGACCATTATAAACGCACTAGGTATTGCTAAATCGGAGATACTGATCTCTGTAGCCCTATACCTGCTTAAATATACAGGGTGTATAATTTTCACCACGTACCTATCTACGTTCTTAGGCCTAGGTTGTATGACTGTATTTATTTTTTAAATGTATAAAACATAAAATTTAATGTTATTTCTATACCCGTGATTTAAAAATAATTAGTACTTTTGTTCCGTAATTAAACTTAGATTCTGCTAAGCGTCAGTTTTCAGTTTTTAACAATCTCGTTTACGTCCTAATGAAGAAGGTATTTTGCAGTAACAATGTCAAGATGTATTTCTTTAAATCATACATATATATTATAATATATATATATATATATATTTGTATCATTACTTTATAATTACAATACACTTTATAAAAAAAATGTTTTATAATTACAAAAGCACTATAATATTTACAATAATTTAACCTACAAACTAATAAATACCTATATAAGGTCCTAATTTATTAGATGCAGATATTTTAACACATGATACTTTACATTAAAATAATTAACTTTAAATATAAATTAAGAAATCTTTTCATGTAACTTTTTTGATTTCATTTTCCTAACAAAAAAATTAATTATAATTTCGTCAAGAAAAAATCATCATGTGCATTATCACATGTCACAATAACACTCTGTCTGTCATGTCATCAAACGACACAATCCAACGGAAAATAACATGACATTGACAAGCAACTATTTAATTTATCGGCCAGTTCCAGTTAAGTGGTACGTAAAAGAGGTACTAGAATCTGTTCAAAGAGTTTTCATTTCATAATCACATTAACAGGGTGTTTTTACGTAGAAAATTTGTTTTTCCATTTTCTCCAAAAAAACATCGTAAAAGCTATAATGTTTCACGGTTTAATATACTCCAGAGACCGAGTACTATCAGCTGTAAAAATATCTGCATCTAATAAATTAGGACCTTATATTTTAAAGACAAACGGATCTTAATCGCGTAAACTTACGTTTAATTTATCCTGACTCAGACGCAGACTCTGAGTCTGCCTGCGACCACGGGTGTAACGTCGTGCCCGAAACGTCAGGATATAATTAAACGTAAGTTTACGCGATTAAGACCCGTTTGTCTTTAAAATATGAGTGATAATCGTGAAAGTTTAAATTAATAAATACCAACTCGGCGCACACTTTTTTTCTTTAAATTGGTATTAACTCTGAACGTAGGTAAAGTCTAGCAAAGTTTAGGACATTTTAGTCTTTAAATAAATAAAACTATGCGGAATTCTCACATACACCTTGTATATTCTACTAATTAATTAGCTATTCTAATGAGTTCCCGAGGTCATCTAAATAGTGCAGCGGGTTATAATTCTTTTGTTACTATTGCAATTGTTTCGTTAATTGTAAAAAGACACATAAAAATAAAGATTGGTAATCCTTATTTGTTACCTACCTATTTTGTAAATATTAGTAGGACGTGGAGTTACTCAGAAAGTTTTTTATCTTTTCTTTCATAACATGAAAGAGTCGAATTTTTCTGATCAATTTAATTTCAATTTATTAATAGCGTTACATATTGGATTTATATTGATATCTGTACCTACATATCTTTTTCTTACCTAACCAATGTAATTAAGTCCATGTAGCAATTTATTTATTTTGTGGAACAACTCAAATTGTTTTATTATTCTTTTTTGAGTTGTATATTAAAGTTTATGATTATGATGAATACATTGACTGATTGTACATAGTAGTTATCTACATTTTTGGTTACAGTAAAGGGATGTTTCATACAAACATTTAGGAACATTTTGGGAGATATGGTTGGATCTTGCTCAGCACCATTAACTCTACCAGCCTATCAATTTTTAACAATATGGAATACGTGATCCAAACTTTTTAAGATATGCTCAAGTAGGTACGAGTTATGCCTAAAACCTTTATACATGTATAAACATTACCAGTCTTTATTATCCACTGATCGTATCGTAGATACGTTAATGTCAAGTAGTAAAGTCATTTGCCGGAGATATTATCTTTACACTGAATTAGCGCCAATAATTTTTAAATTAGCCATTTAAAAATAATGACTTAATTTGTTTCATGTTATTTATTGCGCCACTTCAGTGTGTTTAAGTTCTAAAAGCTACTTTTTCCGGCATGTATTTTATTTGAAAAATCAAAGTCAAATGATTCTTTATTCAAATTGGAATAGCAACAATTTCTTTTGAATGGTCTAAGTTACATAAAATTAAAACTACCCTACACCACTGACCCCGAGAAGAACCGGTAAGAAACTTGGCGGGACTTGATTTTTTCAAATAATCATGGTATGTAACTATGTACCTACATCTTACATCTACATATTACATCATCATCAAAAAGGACT
>JALPQI010031362.1:0-19674 GCA_025490895.1 Thaumatotibia leucotreta
ACTTCTAAATTTTATCCTTTAGATAAACATTATAAATCAACTATTAATTAGATTAACACCCAGAAATTACAATTCTACATCCCCTAACTTTACCAACAATCTCTCTCAATCAATTTCACTCAAGTGACATATATTATGCTTCACTGCTATTATACAAACAACATTATACCATTATCAATAATAGTACTTAATTTTCTTCCAAATCTTATTATAATAGTATTTATATATATTTATATATATTTTTTTTTTTCAATTCCCAAACATCTAATTACAACTAGACCATTTATTATTTCAATTATCAACTGGCAAGTATTATTTTAGTTATTTGTACTATTATCATTATTTTTTTTTTCCATACATAACAATTAAAAATAAACTCTCTTTTCCCCAGGTCAGCTAATCAGTTTTATTTTTATTTTTATCTGTGTAATACCTTGATAAATGTATCGTATTAAATTTTCCCCTTACACGATTTGTTTTTGGATTAATTATTATATAGACATTTTGATATGGTACTGCTGCAATCACATATGGTCCTTCATATAAAGTCTCAAATTTTTTTGTTATTTTCAGCCCTGCGTCCGATTTATTGAGTTTCTTCAACTTTACCCAATCCCCTATTTGATATTGTATTATTTTGAACCGTTGATCATGTTGTGACCGTCGATATTGAGCCGTTCTTTTCAAATTTCGTTTAACTTCTTCTCGCACTAAATCCACATCTAATGTTCTACTTTCATGGATTCCCTTATCAATTGTCAGTTCCATTGATTTTCCATATAATATCTCGCAAGGAGAAAACCCTGTGCTATAATGATACGTATTATTATATAATAATTCAATCTTGGGTAATATAGATACCCAGCTCCTGTGATTAGAATGACAATACATCCTAAATAACCGTCCTAACTCACGATTGAATCTTTCCACCTGATTGGGTCTCGGGTTCCTAACAGTTGTATATATTGTTCTTACCCCTTCTTTGGCCATAAAATCTTTCCAAAGTTTGCTTGCAAATTGTGAACCATTATCGGTCATGATAGCTTTGGGCTTTATTATTTGGAAAAAATCTTTCAATTTTCCTACTACTGCTTGTGAAGTGGCTTTCCTGAGAGCATATATCTTAACGAATTTGCTAAACGAATCTTGTACGGCTAGTATATAGCTCATTCCAAATTGGCCTGATGGCAAAGGCCCATAAAGATCACTCATAACTAAATCTCCTATGTCTTCAGTAAGTATTGACTGACATGGTCCAACAAAATGTTTGTTATTACTTCTGTTGAGTTGACAATCATGGCACATTTTTACCTTCCTCTTCACTTCTCTAGTTAGTCCTCTCCAGTAAAACCTGTCTCTTATATATTTGATCACTTTATATGCTCCCTGATGTCCCATCTCCTCATGAACTTGTTCAATTATATCTCCAGTTAATTCTTCCGGTAAATATATAACTTCTTTCAATGCATTGTCAGGTAGTATATAAAGTATTCCTTCCTTTATTTTACATTTCTGTGCTATTCTCCCTATTCTACCCTCATGTGACTCTTTATTCATTTCAATCATTAACCGTTTAATGCCTTGGTCTCTAGATTGAAATTCCCTAATTTCCTTCAATTTATTCACCAATTCTTTATTCGACCGAATTTCAGTATATAAAATTTCTGGTAATCTGTTTTTGTCTTCCTGCAAAAATTCACTTTGAGGAGGGTACCTTGATAAAATATCAGCCCCTATATTTTCCTTTCCTTTAATATGTTGTATGTCATAGTGAAATTGTTCAAGATAACCTATCCAGCGAGTGACTCTAGCATTATACATTCTCCAGTTTTTTACAAATGTCAAAGCTTTATGGTCAGTTTGTATTATTACTTTAGATCCTCTCAAATATGTCTCAAATTTTTCAAGACAACAAATCACTGCATAAAATTCTTTCTCTGTGGTGGTATAGTTCAACTGCGCCCCTCTCAATGCTTTGCTATGGAATCCTAAAATTCTATTTCTTTCTTCCTCATCCACTTGATACAATACTCCAGCTAACCCTACTCCTGAACAATCGGTCTGCAAAAAATAGGGTTTACTAAAATCGGGATGTTGTAGTTCTATAACATTCACAAATAAAGATTTGATTTTCTCGAAAGCCTCTTGTTCAATTTTCCCCCAATTCCATTTACTCTCCTTCTTAAGCAGTTGCAATAAAGGTTGAATATATTTATTGTATTCTGGCACAAATCTTCGATAAAAATTACATAACCCTAAAAAGGCTCTTAATTGTTTTATCTTTCGTGGTACCGGGAAGTCTTGAATTGATTTTGTCTTATCCGGGTCTGTTCTTAGTCCTTCTGTGGAAATTACAAATCCCAGCATTTTCACTTCCTTGCTTAAGAACTCGCACTTAGCTAAATTGCATGTTAAACCAGCCTTTCCCAGTTTTCCCAATACTACATCTATATGTGCTAGGTGTTGTTCTAAACTCCCCGCAGTGATAACAGCCAAGTCATCCAAGTAATTAACGCAATAATCTCTTACTTCATTACCCAAAATCATGTCCATTGCCCTACTGAAGCTTCCTACAGAGGTTTTCAACCCCTGCGGTAATACGTTATACACATAAGACTTTCCATTAAATGTAAATCCCGTAAATTTCTTGCTACTCTCTGTTAATGGTATCTGAAAATATGCGTTGTTTAAATCAATAATGCTAATATAATTAGCGCCGTGAAAAGAGTTTATGACATCTAATTGTAATGGAGGTTTTTCAGTTTCAGACACCATAATCTTATTTATTTCTCTTGCATCAAGTAATATACGTATTGTTCCATCCTTCTTTAGAGTGAAAGTCAGGGGACTACAATATGGTGTGGACGAACGACTAATAATTCCCTGTGTCTCCATTTCTCTTAATTTGGCGTCTATTTTTTCTCTATAAGCATACGGTATTGGATAAGATTTTTTTACTATCGCTGTATTATTTTGCATTATAATTTCGTGTTGGTAACAATTTGCTCTACCTAATTTGTCACTAAATAACTCCTTGTGCTTCTGAATTAAATCTTCTAACTGTTCCTGTTCTTGTTTTAACAATTTTACTCCGGTCTTGTACGGGATTTGCTGTATTTTATTTGTAGACATCTCTCGCTCCAAATCCATCCGTTTCTTGAACTCTAAATCGTCTCCTCGATTCCTAAATGTGACCCAAATGTCCTTGCCGTTGATGGTGAGGTATAGTCCCCCTCGTTGCTTGGTTAATTTTATTCCTATTTCAACTTCTTTCATCCAATCAAGTCCCAATATTAATGGCGAATTAAGACCTGGTACGATTAAAAAATTTACATCTATCTTGCACTCGTTCATTTGTATAGGTAATAGCACTATTGAATTAATTTCTTTACTTCTATGCCCAGTAGCTGAATTTATCTGAAAAGATTTAACTGGCATTCTAGGTATGTCCGGATATTTCTGAATTAACGCATTCCAAAAAGCTTCAGAGATGCATGTTATGTCACTGCCAGTATCTACGAGTCCTATGACACTATAATCATATACTTGGATGGTTATCTCCGCCTTGTAAAATATTTGATCTAATTCGTTCTCTTCTTCTTCTTCAAATACTGAATTTACAACTATAGGTTCTGTCATAGCTAACTTGAAATGTTCAATTCTATTTTTGATGGTATTTTCAAACATTTTTAGCATGTCTTCTTCGGTTTCATTGTTTTCATAACCTAGCCCATACTTATTAATCTGACCATGTGTTACTTCTATAGGAACCCTTAGACCATTTCCATTTTTCCCCAATAACTGACCCGGTTGCCAACCCATGTTTTGCATTATCTGAAGTATTTTGTCCCCTACTTCTGAAGCTGACCTGGGGACAAGAGTAACAGCTCCCATTAGTTTTCCTGTTCATTTGATTGAACCTGTGGAACAGATGGTTCCACTACTTCTATTTCAGCTACCTCGTTTCCAGTCTTCCTTTTGCTTATTTCAGGACGTCTCCATTGTTGATACCCTTGTACAACTTCTCGTTTCTTCTCGTTAGCTTTGCTAGCCGTCACCCCATTTCGCATTTCTTGTTTATTTACATCATCCATTGACCGCAGTAGTTCAGCTGTGCCAATTACGGTATCTACCTTAGAAGTAATGAACGCCTGTTGTATGTAACGCGGGTAATGCCGTATAACGTCAGCTATCAGCTGAGTTTCGGGTATCTTGTAATTTAGCATTTTTGCCCTCCCTATAATTTTTAAGAAATGATTCAGCATGGTGACATTCTGTTGTCTGTCCCACACCCCCTGTACTATGTTTCGTCGTAACTCGTTCTGTTCTCTCTCTCCCCAGTAAGTGGCCATAAAATCGGTTTTAAAATCTGACACACTTGCCCATCTGTCTTTATATATCCTTGCCCAATCTCGGGCTCCATCTTCTAAGCATTCAAAAATTAGATCCAATTCATCCCCTTCTTTAACGGATTTCTTCAAATAATTCTCGAGGTCCTCTAAGAAATCAACCGGATGCGTAGTCGAATTTTTCCCAAACTTTGGTTTTTCCACATTGATATTCTTTATGTTGTACACTATAGATTTCTGTTCCTCAGGAGTCAACGAGGTACGCAATTGTTTATTCCCTTGCTCCTCCCCTTGCTCACCGCGACTTAGAGTACCTGAAGTGTTTTCTGGCGGCTGTCCTTCGACATTCTGCCCATCTTCCGTTCCTTGTTCTTCTTCCAACCCTTCTGCACTAGAGCTTACTTCCCTCACTTGCTCTCTAATTGATTTCAATTCCGACCTTATTCGTCCTAATTCCACAGCCATTCTCCCTTCCGATCTTCTAACTATACTTAATAATACTCCTGAGTTCGAAGTTTTCTTCATCTGCTCCCTTCTTTTTGTTAGTCCCCGTCTCCGCTCCCCTTCTCCTTCACTTGTCGACTGTGACACATAGCGCGCCGGGGCCACCCTTTTTCTGACTGGTTTTCCCATTTTGTTTTATCTACTAGTAGGTATATTTTTCTTATTTTTATTTTACTCCAACTGAAATAATTACATTAATATATTAATACAATTAATATTCCCATTTTTAACCTTACAAAATCAGATTAACCCTTTTTCCCATCTAGCACTATATTACACTTTCCCAATAGGTCGCCTTTCCATTAGTTACCTAAGGTAACACCACTACTTGAACCAACGTGATGATACGCACATTACCAGAAGTATTTGTTATGTCTAGTCTTTACTTAAATGCATCTATCAATATGACTGAATTATTATTTTTTTAAATTATGAATTTACTAATTGGACACAATAGAAAAATTAACGATTCAATCGTATGTATTCATACCTTAAGAAACATAATTACAATCACTTAATCTGATAAAGAAACCCAACATCATACGAAAACTCTCAATTCATAATTGTTATCTAGCCATTACTAGACCCTTTTGGACAATTATTAAGCCAAATATTACTAAATGCAACCATCGCATATCACAGATTATGTATGTGACATCACATCACTAAATGAAATAAATAAACGAGAATACTACACCCTATGAAGTTCATGTCGCCTTTATTGACTTACTGTTTCAACCAGACTCATTAGACGAGATATCCACAGATTGGTTTATTTTATTTCTTATATCGAACACGCCTGACACGCCTCTTGTGTGAAACCTATTCTTTACGAAATTATGAAATTATATTACAATGACTACAACAAAACTGTTATCTGAAATAAAAGAACAAAATTATAAATGTATAGTGATGGTACTGCAATTATGGTGTATGCTAGAACTGCAAAATATGCTTATGATTTTATTAAGTGTGAAGAGTAACTACCATTCAAGTTTCACTATGCCACCCTCAACTAAGTTTGATATTGAACATAGCTAAATATTTCAGCATTAATCCGCTAGATGGCGTTAATTCCTTTTTCCCTATTAGTTTTTTTTTATTCGTTCACAGATGACGCTAATAAGTTTAGTTCATACTATATTATTTGTACTCTAAATATAGACAGTACCTCTAATTTTCCCTATAAATAATTTTATTAACATGAACCAATACTAATTATCAAATTTTTACGCATACGGTTTACATGTGACATAACTGAATGAAGAGAATAAATGAGAATACTACACCCTATGGAGTTCGCGTTACCGTTAAGAAGCCTATGCTCTATAATGTTTTTGATTTTACTGCCTCAACCCGACTCGCTAGACGAGACGTCCACAGCTTGGTGTATTTTATTTCTGACATTGACAGAAAAGACAAAAAGTGTGTATCGAACACGCCTGACACGCCTCTCCTGCGCATGTTCGTCATTGTAAACAATTTTTAAGGTTACAATTTATTTACTTAATCTTAACGATGAAGGAAAGGAACTGAAATTTATCCGTATTTCTAGTAATATTTGTGAACTTAGCGCGTGACTTTATAACCTAAATTGATTGAGTCTTCAGTTGTGCTTATGTTTCCTGTTAAGTATACTAACGATTGATGTTGTAATGATGAAATGAGATGAATTGAATATTAAGACGTAGGTACTACAAATTCTATAACATAAAACTGCTAGCTTCATCATGTTATGAACTACGGAAATTTATGTAATAGGTAAGTAACCAGAAATGTTATTTGTGGTATATTAACATTGTAAGTTCGTTGGATAGACTGACTACATTATTCTGATATACATTCACAAATTATCATGAACTTTAAGAAAGGAATAAGCAGAAACGATGGATTCTCTGGAAAATGATCCTGTTCTCTTAAATATTTTCTATTACATAGCTGCCTACTTGCTGCTTACTTGTGGAATTGCAATTATGTAATATTATTCATTAATATCCTACGTTTCAGGACTGAACATGCCCCCCTATCGTTGCGACTTTTGGACTATTGTACTACTAAGTGCCAATCCAACTTCCCACATAATAAGATGAAAAGTTTACCCGAGATGAGATACATAATGTGATCTGACAACAATCATTGGTGCATTGATGATGATTATATTGTTAAGTAAGTTATGTCTATATACTAATCCTGAACTTTAACCCTATCCCTATGAAATATTTTATAACCTTTAGAAAGTCCCTAGCATAGTGATGGCTAAGCAGTAAAACAACTTACAACATTCTATTGCTTTGTTTTCATTGTCCTCGTGGACCTATGATGATGATGAAGGGCCTAACATCAAACTTCACTGAATACGTTAATAATATCCTTTTAACATACTTATATTAATTAATGTGTTAGCTACTTTAGTACAAAGTACATGTCAATTAAAACGCGGACCTATTCTCTGGTTTTCCTATAGATGTTTTAATATGCAATTTTAATATTACAAACTGTGTCAGATGTGTCTGCTGTTTGAAAACTAGACATCATGCCCCCCCTTCTTTGCATGTTTAAGACTACTGCCCCATGTGCTGACTACACAGTGATGTTTATTGTGATCTACCGCTGCCTATTATGGTAATTTTTCTTAAATATACTATGTATAATGATGATGATTTTGAAGAAACCTGAGACCTAATACTATTATGTTACCGCAAAACCAATGATAAATGAGTTAGTATTAATATTAGTCAAGTAACTATTTATCTTAAGTTTCACTACTGGCGTAAAGTTTGTTATTTTTATGAGAAATTTTTTTTCTGTCTCTTGTATGTCTATAATTTTCACTAGTGTCTACTTATGTAGAATATTATCTAGAATTGACTTCTATGTAACAACTAAACTAGGGAATGGTCAATTAAAGTAGTAAACTATTGGACTGGTTCATCTGATGAACTTCTTAAGAGTCTATGAGGTCTATGCAAAGTGCATGAGAAACTGACTAGCGATTTGATTTTACTATAGCTTACAGTTTATGAGTTGAATAAATACAAAGTTATTAGTTCTAACTGCCTATGAAAATCCTATCAGTGACTAGCCTAATAGTATATAATGTAAGTAATAAACAGAGATTTTAATTTATGACATACTTTTGTTTGTTTCAGAATTTTATACCCGGGGAATAATGTATGAAGATATTAATATGAAGCAACTGCGGAGGACTTAATTCCATATTGGGACCTGTGTGATAACCTGCTTATGAATTACCCTGCCTAACAACTGTATTGTTTTCTGAATCCGTATGAGCTAATTCTACTCTATAAATACTTCAAAATAGGTCCCCGACTTCTAATTTTTTATACTTTCCATACTACTTACTTTCTACAACTACAAATTATATCTGGTGAAACCTTCAATAAATGAAACATGGAATGCTGTTGGTGATGCTTACAATTACAATATGATGTGTGTTATACATAGAATGCTGTTTGTATGTATTGCATTGTTTTACTTGAACCTTGAGTGTGTGAAAAGATTATTTTTATGCTTATGGCATGAAATGTTTGTTTTCTACTCTTTTGCATTTAGTTTGTGTGTACTAACCCATTCCTAAACTATCAATAAAGTGTGTGAATTATGTTTTATTTTCCTCTTGCTGGTTTTGTTGAAATTTGGCTATTGATTACAGCGGAACAAAGCACTATGTATTTCTTGCTGTTCTATCACTTTTGTCATGCCTTTTGATAACTTAACATGGGATAATTAGACACTTAAATTCATTGCAAGGGCTTGCCTTATATCCTTCTTTCACATCCTGATCATACATTCATACTTACTCACTGCCTTACTGAGATTTATAGCTAAATCATGTGATTTCACATCATATATTCTTTCTGTCTGGATTCGAACCAGCTAGCTGAACTAATAGACCTTAGATTCTAAACATTTAAATTCACTAGCACAATAAATAATCCTGGCTTGATTTAATTTACCTACTATGTTTGATGTGAGTAAGCATCTACAGACTACCTATCTAAGCTATTGCCTTTCTAAAAATATAGCTTGATCTATACTTAATGAGCTGAATTTAGCAAATATGTAAATATTTTATGTAAGTAACTACTCATTCATCTAGCCTAGCTTCAAGAAATTATATGATTGCACTAAATTACCTAGGTACATAGCTAAAATGTAATACTTTTGCTGTATGAAAAATGTAGTCACTCGACCAGCCTAGACCTACTTGAAGAATATGTAAGTACATTATGCACCTAAAACTCCTAGTTTCCCAGTATTCAAGGTTCACATTATTTTGATTACTTTAGGCGATACGATAAGTGACTGGGGAATACCTACTATACATCTTACTGTCAGATTTGACACGTGAGTCACGTGACCGGCTCCTAGCAGTATTGCGCGCGAAATGGTACTGATAACGTGATAACAAAGATGCGCGTGAGTTTTCTCTTGTTAGTGTGTTTTAAGTTATTTCCTAAATAGAAGTAAACAATCGTGATTGTGTACTTACAACGCAAGAGTGAAATTTTACTAAGTTATTGTGAAGCGCGGCATAACCTATCGTGAACCTGTAAAAAAATGGCTTTACTCGTTCGATATTTAACTAAAAGTGATTTTATTTATTATGATAAAAGTGACAACATGTAAATAACCAACCAGTGATACATAAAAGATGACGACAAGTGTTCAAATTGTTGTGAATGTTATGTGCAATGAGAATAAATCCCTGCCATTTTGTTTTTCTCCACTTGTAAGGTTAGTTTAGAAATCATATTTTAATTACAAAAATTGGAAATATGATGTCTAATAATTTTACTAACAGCAATGAAAAACCCCGGTTCCAGAACCGCGCATAGAATGAATCGCTATAGGTACACAAATGTCAAACTGTCATACCTATAAGATGACGTTTCTTATCAATGATATGACTGATAAGATATCACGATGCCCCCCTGACTTTTGAACTCTGAACTATCTTTGAAAATAAGTGCAAATAAGTTTAATAATAAAGAAAAGTAATTAATCCGTACAAAGCTCCACAATTCTGTATTGCATCCGTTTTCACGTCAACAATTGTAGCAGGAAAGTCAAACTGGAAACTAATGATGAATCAACACATACATATCCTGGGCCTAGGCACCAATTGTAACGACCCGCCCCTCTTAATAACCCCTCTCTCATAAATAATACTAAAACTACTTAGTCGACTCTCCTGCTTTTAAAGTTTTGGCCATGATGAAGTGTGATCGTCTAGAGATTGATGGTGGACCCTAACATTGTCTTGTAGTAACCTAGAGTCTTTGACAATAACAGAATATGTGGAGCTTGTGGAGATAAATAATAATGCCTAGACTAAAGAATAAGGAAGTATATTCGCAAATTAAAAGAAGATTAATAATAATTCAAACAGTCACATTATGATAAAACATTTTGGATGGCATAGCAAAACATAATTAATCAAATAGGAAAACAATTAGTAACTTAAAGTATAAATTTATAATGTAATTCACTAATATTATAGAGCACCACCTGCAGAGAGAGAAAGGCAAACATGAGAATTTTAAATATAAATGTTTAGTATATAAGGTAAAAAAAAAACAATAAAAATAATTATTGTTTTTTTTTCCTAATCCACTACCAGCTATTTCTTGTCGCGGCTAACTTGTGATAGTCCATTCCTTTGCTTTTCTGCCAAAGTTTCAAAGGAATATAAACATATTTTTACAACAATTATACTCTTAAGTACTGAGTTAATATAATAAAATAGAACAATGGAAGATTTTCCATATCCCTAGTCTACGTTCATATGAATTCTTAAAAGAACTCACATCTAGCTGTACATGTGATAGTGTTACTTCATCATGTACGGACTATCATCAAGCAGGATGTGGTCTGCGACCCTATACTAACCTAACAGACGCTACCAGCATTTCGGAAAGCCTATTCCAAGCGAGAAGAAATGCCAAGAAACTCGCTTGTACTGAGATTTCAGCTCAACTACCTTCAACAGTCATTATTTATTTAGAGTAGAAGGAGTACTGTAACGGCCTTAGCCTATCCATTACTACCAATGTCATTTAGAATTCCAGATTTTAAAATCTATATGCATAAGAAGGTACCACATTCAAAGTATAGTGGTTACCAACTTCTGATCTTATGTTACATTCGATCAGTGCTAGATCCAATCGGTTTTCCAAATAATTCACCAGATCCTGTAATGGATTACAGATTATTTATATTTTAGCATTTATTGTATTCAGTAAGTTGAACTCAAATTAGATTTTAAAAGTTGATATGTTAATTTTAAAGCATAGGTAATTCATAATAATGGATTCCTTAAGATTTGTATATTTAAATACAAAGAGCCCTCACTTAGGGTAAACTTTAGATAAGTATGTAAGTGTACATAGATATTTGGTCTAGATTACTAATAAGTAACCTAGGTTTTATTGTATAATATGAAATCAAAGACTAAATTACTTCATAGTCTCCTTTGTGCTGTAAATAGTAATTTATTTTATACTATATCTTATGTATGAATGTCTAGATTTGGGTACAAATGTATATTATAAATACAGTAGTCATGAGTATATTAAATACGTGATTATTATACTATGCCTTTATATGAATGGCATTTATAATTACAGTTAATTTACAGATGGTATTTCAAATACATATTACAATGGTTCCCGGTTATTCAACCTAAATTGTTGGATTAGATAATTGAAACATTATTTCCAAACCAAAGCAGCTGCCCTGAAAACTGTAGGTACATGCACACAAGTAATTTACACAAAAAATATTTATGAGATTCCATAAGATTGATGGTATTATAGTCTTCATTATTGCAAATTCAGGTTTCTGGAATCGTATTTCCTTGAAGAAAAGCAACACACTGCTCTGTGTACCTACTATGTGTTTCACAGATATTTCACACAGAATAATGATTGAAAATTAGTAACTCCAGGGTGTCTCTCAGTCTAATCACTATTTGTCAATAGATCTCCGTTCAATATTCTATCAATATGCAACCCTTTGACGGGCGAAAGAACGAGAGTTGGGTCCAAAGGCCTATAGACAAGATCTCGCTGTGACAAACAAAAATAAACACTTACCAACTTTCTCGAACTCGCCTTTTAAACAAATTCTTTGTCATCTGACTTACTTTTAGTATACTATTACTTCCCTACGTACTTTGCCCATCTGGCTTAATTCACTTCGATTCAACACAGATTCTGAAATCGCATTGACCATTTCGTTATCACCGTTCGGTATCCACAGTCAACGCTTTACATAGAAAATTAGTAAATACATAACAAAACCAAAGGTACTTCTAATGGAAAAGCAACCCACTCTAGAACCACGTGTGTTTAAAATCCATTCTGACCAGTACCAATTGGAACCTACAGATTTTTTCCCTCCCGCTATGTTAAACAGTTTAATTTTATTTAATTACACACGTATCCTTCTCCATATGTATTTAAAACGAGAAAAGGTTTATTATTCTTCAAAGTCAACACTAGTCCCATAGGTACTTCTCATAAATCAAAGAACAGATACTTAATCTTTTAGTTAGTAAATAATCTCGCAACTCTCACCAATCCTTTGTACTTACATCCTCCTTCTCGAATTCCCACTCTTCCTCTCCCGAGAAATACTATACACTTTATATTAATAAAAAAAATCTAGTGATCTTCTTTGCAGAGTGACTCCTTCTTTCACCATCTCCACCGTCAAAATCCCCCTTTTGAAAAAAAATGGCGTCTATTTATACCCTTCTCAAACTACCTAATTGTCGCTCTAAAGTTCCCGAACCAAGTAAAACGTTGTTACTATTTAATATCGACCTTATTTCCTACAACTTAAAGTTTACTTTCTCTTGACTCTAGGTTTGACTTAGAATCTCTTATGATTTTTCTGCCAAATTTTCCTAGAAATTTCGCACACGCAACTTCCTCCGCCCTATCTTTTAGGATTTTAATAATTTCATACTGATGTTTAATTTGATCAATGGATTATATTTTGAATGTACTTGTTATTTCTAATGTTTATATTAATTGTTATTATTAACAAATTCGACTAACTTTAACTTAGCGAATTTCAATTATTCATTTGAGCGGAAATGAAGTCTACGAAGTACTTCATTGGCTATTTGCGAACGTTTAATATCTTATTATTTGCCAATTGCATTATTTTACTATCGATATATATATATGTAAAATTATAAATATGTTTATAGAATATTTAGTAGCAGTTCAAACGGACTGTTACAGCTTGCCCCTCGCGTTTTGGCAAAGACAGGAAGGTTTAACTAACCTGAATCGGAGCCAAAATGCAACCCCAATAATTATAGTTAACGTACAGTTATTGAAATTTGAAGAAAATAGAGAAAAGAAAAAGAAAGCACCCTTCTTTTTCCCTCTCGGCTGTGGTGAATATAATGACCATTACTGAAAAGATTCCAATTAATTTGGTGCAAACCTCAGATTAATAGTATATCGGTTCATGAGTCAAATTACTGACAGCCAGACAACTCATCTTAGCTGAAGCAGAAGGTTGTGAGTCTTCTGTGTTCTATAACAAAGACTTTGTTGTTTCATTTGAAATCTATAACCACATTGTTCGGTTGGCGATTTCGCCATCTACATTGTCCAGACGTAATGACGCAACAAAATCCTCTCTGCCAAAATGAGAGACCCTTTCGTTTTTCCGGTTGCCACCAATAATTGTTCTCCCCATAAAACCAAGTAACCGATCCAAAGTCCGACACCAAATAACTAGTATCTTCCTTTCTTGGCGATGTCCCATGTCCAAGCAAGATTAATCAGATAAGCATATCTATTCTTTAAATAAATTACTCTATTTCAACAACCGACTAAAATACTAACTATATGTAATATTTATTGACACAACTATTGTTAAATAAATCTAGGATTTCTAAAAACATCAGACTCGTAAATGCATCTATGTAAAATATAAAATAATAAATTGAGACTTGACTATTGTTACGGTTTAGAATGTGTAGAAGATAAATATAGTTTTGAGCTATGCTTCGCATCAACTCATTTCTCATGCTAATTCTGATTTCTCCCACATGACCACAAGGTGTGTACGAAGTTAGATTAGATATGAGCTTCTTGTAGAGTATGGTGTTATCAAAAAAATGTACCTTGTAATAGGTATCAGTACCTTTAACCTAGCTCCAAGATTTTTTTGATAACCATATTGTGTTCCCACCCCCCGTTGTAAATATCAATAACTGCTGTCGATATTCTAAGCCTTGCAAAGATGAGGGAACTCATTTGACCATAAAGAAAGAACACACTTCAGCACCCTTACATCAACACTCCCTCACAACACAACACGCTCCTTAAATTAATGCATTCTAAATTCATCCTTCCTCTTTCGCTCTTTCACATATTTCCCTTCAACATTCCAAGACCAATCCGAATATGACAATTATTGTTAACATAGACATCCCCTCCCCAATTATTGCAAAATTTATTACTGAAGTTGTAACAAACTTGAAATGAACCCTAATTTGCTCCGTATACCCTCCGTATATTCTACCACAACTACGCATTTACGCCAATGCTTAGGTATTTAAGTTGTGTACTCAATTCAAAGACTACGCATTAATTGCCATTTATTTCAAGGAAAACTTACAAATAAATAAACGCATAAATGTTGATTACGCATATCTGCTACATTACAAAATGTATAAATATAAAGTTTACGCTTGTCGTTTACACTTCAAAATATAATTATAGCACTCATGAAATTCTACGCAAAGCTATAACATAGTACGCGACAACTGCAAAATGTTAAATAATACGCAAATGGTCACCTCAGATAAATTATATTCCAACATACCTACATGTTTTTCTCTACAAAGAACTATAGATAAATAAGGAGTAAAAGGTAGCCAAAAAAAAACAACATGTACCATCACCCTTTATTATTCCAGTAACCAAATAACCGTTCAACTATTATTATGTATTAATGATACAATTAAAAATCGCACTTCTAAATTTTATCCTTTAGATAAACATTATAAATCAACTATTAATTAGATTAACACCCAGAAATTACAATTCTACATCCCCTAACTTTACCAACAATCTCTCTCAATCAATTTCACTCAAGTGACATATATTATGCTTCACTGCTATTATACAAACAACATTATACCATTATCAATAATAGTACTTAATTTTCTTCCAAATCTTATTATAATAGTATTTATATATATTTATATATATTTTTTTTTTTCAATTCCCAAACATCTAATTACAACTAGACCATTTATTATTTCAATTATCAACTGGCAAGTATTATTTTAGTTATTTGTACTATTATCATTATTTTTTTTTCCATACATAACAATTAAAAATAAACTCTCTTTTCCCCAGGTCAGCTAATCAGTTTTATTTTTATTTTTATCTGTGTAATACCTTGATAAATGTATCGTATTAAATTTTCCCCTTACACGATTTGTTTTTGGATTAATTATTATATAGACATTTTGATATGGTACTGCTGCAATCACATATGGTCCTTCATATAAAGTCTCAAATTTTTTTGTTATTTTCAGCCCTGCGTCCGATTTATTGAGTTTCTTCAACTTTACCCAATCCCCTATTTGATATTGTATTATTTTGAACCGTTGATCATGTTGTGACCGTCGATATTGAGCCGTTCTTTTCAAATTTCGTTTAACTTCTTCTCGCACTAAATCCACATCTAATGTTCTACTTTCATGGATTCCCTTATCAATTGTCAGTTCCATTGATTTTCCATATAATATCTCGCAAGGAGAAAACCCTGTGCTATAATGATACGTATTATTATATAATAATTCAATCTTGGGTAATATAGATACCCAGCTCCTGTGATTAGAATGACAATACATCCTAAATAACCGTCCTAACTCACGATTGAATCTTTCCACCTGATTGGGTCTCGGGTTCCTAACAGTTGTATATATTGTTCTTACCCCTTCTTTGGCCATAAAATCTTTCCAAAGTTTGCTTGCAAATTGTGAACCATTATCGGTCATGATAGCTTTGGGCTTTATTATTTGGAAAAAATCTTTCAATTTTCCTACTACTGCTTGTGAAGTGGCTTTCCTGAGAGCATATATCTTAACGAATTTGCTAAACGAATCTTGTACGGCTAGTATATAGCTCATTCCAAATTGGCCTGATGGCAAAGGCCCATAAAGATCACTCATAACTAAATCTCCTATGTCTTCAGTAAGTATTGACTGACATGGTCCAACAAAATGTTTGTTATTACTTCTGTTGAGTTGACAATCATGGCACATTTTTACCTTCCTCTTCACTTCTCTAGTTAGTCCTCTCCAGTAAAACCTGTCTCTTATATATTTGATCACTTTATATGCTCCCTGATGTCCCATCTCCTCATGAACTTGTTCAATTATATCTCCAGTTAATTCTTCCGGTAAATATATAACTTCTTTCAATGCATTGTCAGGTAGTATATAAAGTATTCCTTCCTTTATTTTACATTTCTGTGCTATTCTCCCTATTCTACCCTCATGTGACTCTTTATTCATTTCAATCATTAACCGTTTAATGCCTTGGTCTCTAGATTGAAATTCCCTAATTTCCTTCAATTTATTCACCAATTCTTTATTCGACCGAATTTCAGTATATAAAATTTCTGGTAATCTGTTTTTGTCTTCCTGCAAAAATTCACTTTGAGGAGGGTACCTTGATAAAATATCAGCCCCTATATTTTCCTTTCCTTTAATATGTTGTATGTCATAGTGAAATTGTTCAAGATAACCTATCCAGCGAGTGACTCTAGCATTATACATTCTCCAGTTTTTTACAAATGTCAAAGCTTTATGGTCAGTTTGTATTATTACTTTAGATCCTCTCAAATATGTCTCAAATTTTTCAAGACAACAAATCACTGCATAAAATTCTTTCTCTGTGGTGGTATAGTTCAACTGCGCCCCTCTCAATGCTTTGCTATGGAATCCTAAAATTCTATTTCTTTCTTCCTCATCCACTTGATACAATACTCCAGCTAACCCTACTCCTGAACAATCGGTCTGCAAAAAATAGGGTTTACTAAAATCGGGATGTTGTAGTTCTATAACATTCACAAATAAAGATTTGATTTTCTCGAAAGCCTCTTGTTCAATTTTCCCCCAATTCCATTTACTCTCCTTCTTAAGCAGTTGCAATAAAGGTTGAATATATTTATTGTATTCTGGCACAAATCTTCGATAAAAATTACATAACCCTAAAAAGGCTCTTAATTGTTTTATCTTTCGTGGTACCGGGAAGTCTTGAATTGATTTTGTCTTATCCGGGTCTGTTCTTAGTCCTTCTGTGGAAATTACAAATCCCAGCATTTTCACTTCCTTGCTTAAGAACTCGCACTTAGCTAAATTGCATGTTAAACCAGCCTTTCCCAGTTTTCCCAATACTACATCTATATGTGCTAGGTGTTGTTCTAAACTCCCCGCAGTGATAACAGCCAAGTCATCCAAGTAATTAACGCAATAATCTCTTACTTCATTACCCAAAATCATGTCCATTGCCCTACTGAAGCTTCCTACAGAGGTTTTCAACCCCTGCGGTAATACGTTATACACATAAGACTTTCCATTAAATGTAAATCCCGTAAATTTCTTGCTACTCTCTGTTAATGGTATCTGAAAATATGCGTTGTTTAAATCAATAATGCTAATATAATTAGCGCCGTGAAAAGAGTTTATGACATCTAATTGTAATGGAGGTTTTTCAGTTTCAGACACCATAATCTTATTTATTTCTCTTGCATCAAGTAATATACGTATTGTTCCATCCTTCTTTAGAGTGAAAGTCAGGGGACTACAATATGGTGTGGACGAACGACTAATAATTCCCTGTGTCTCCATTTCTCTTAATTTGGCGTCTATTTTTTCTCTATAAGCATACGGTATTGGATAAGATTTTTTTACTATCGCTGTATTATTTTGCATTATAATTTCGTGTTGGTAACAATTTGCTCTACCTAATTTGTCACTAAATAACTCCTTGTGCTTCTGAATTAAATCTTCTAACTGTTCCTGTTCTTGTTTTAACAATTTTACTCCGGTCTTGTACGGGATTTGCTGTATTTTATTTGTAGACATCTCTCGCTCCAAATCCATCCGTTTCTTGAACTCTAAATCGTCTCCTCGATTCCTAAATGTGACCCAAATGTCCTTGCCGTTGATGGTGAGGTATAGTCCCCCTCGTTGCTTGGTTAATTTTATTCCTATTTCAACTTCTTTCATCCAATCAAGTCCCAATATTAATGGCGAATTAAGACCTGGTACGATTAAAAAATTTACATCTATCTTGCACTCGTTCATTTGTATAGGTAATAGCACTATTGAATTAATTTCTTTACTTCTATGCCCAGTAGCTGAATTTATCTGAAAAGATTTAACTGGCATTCTAGGTATGTCCGGATATTTCTGAATTAACGCATTCCAAAAAGCTTCAGAGATGCATGTTATGTCACTGCCAGTATCTACGAGTCCTATGACACTATAATCATATACTTGGATGGTTATCTCCGCCTTGTAAAATATTTGATCTAATTCGTTCTCTTCTTCTTCTTCAAATACTGAATTTACAACTATAGGTTCTGTCATAGCTAACTTGAAATGTTCAATTCTATTTTTGATGGTATTTTCAAACATTTTTAGCATGTCTTCTTCGGTTTCATTGTTTTCATAACCTAGCCCATACTTATTAATCTGACCATGTGTTACTTCTATAGGAACCCTTAGACCATTTCCATTTTTCCCCAATAACTGACCCGGTTGCCAACCCATGTTTTGCATTATCTGAAGTATTTTGTCCCCTACTTCTGAAGCTGACCTGGGGACAAGAGTAACAGCTCCCATTAGTTTTCCTGTTCATTTGATTGAACCTGTGGAACAGATGGTTCCACTACTTCTATTTCAGCTACCTCGTTTCCAGTCTTCCTTTTGCTTATTTCAGGACGTCTCCATTGTTGATACCCTTGTACAACTTCTCGTTTCTTCTCGTTAGCTTTGCTAGCCGTCACCCCATTTCGCATTTCTTGTTTATTTACATCATCCATTGACCGCAGTAGTTCAGCTGTGCCAATTACGGTATCTACCTTAGAAGTAATGAACGCCTGTTGTATGTAACGCGGGTAATGCCGTATAACGTCAGCTATCAGCTGAGTTTCGGGTATCTTGTAATTTAGCATTTTTGCCCTCCCTATAATTTTTAAGAAATGATTCAGCATGGTGACATTCTGTTGTCTGTCCCACACCCCCTGTACTATGTTTCGTCGTAACTCGTTCTGTTCTCTCTCTCCCCAGTAAGTGGCCATAAAATCGGTTTTAAAATCTGACACACTTGCCCATCTGTCTTTATATATCCTTGCCCAATCTCGGGCTCCATCTTCTAAGCATTCAAAAATTAGATCCAATTCATCCCCTTCTTTAACGGATTTCTTCAAATAATTCTCGAGGTCCTCTAAGAAATCAACCGGATGCGTAGTCGAATTTTTCCCAAACTTTGGTTTTTCCACATTGATATTCTTTATGTTGTACACTATAGATTTCTGTTCCTCAGGAGTCAACGAGGTACGCAATTGTTTATTCCCTTGCTCCTCCCCTTGCTCACCGCGACTTAGAGTACCTGAAGTGTTTTCTGGCGGCTGTCCTTCGACATTCTGCCCATCTTCCGTTCCTTGTTCTTCTTCCAACCCTTCTGCACTAGAGCTTACTTCCCTCACTTGCTCTCTAATTGATTTCAATTCCGACCTTATTCGT
>JALPQI010031364.1:0-93072 GCA_025490895.1 Thaumatotibia leucotreta
TTTCTATGCCCAGTAGCTGAATTTATCTGAAAAGATTTAACTGGCATTCTAGGTATGTCCGGATATTTCTGAATTAACGCATTCCAAAAAGCTTCAGAGATGCATGTTATGTCACTGCCAGTATCTACGAGTCCTATGACACTATAATCATATACTTGGATGGTTATCTCCGCCTTGTAAAATATTTGATCTAATTCGTTCTCTTCTTCTTCTTCAAATACTGAATTTACAACTATAGGTTCTGTCATAGCTAACTTGAAATGTTCAATTCTATTTTTGATGGTATTTTCAAACATTTTTAGCATGTCTTCTTCGGTTTCATTGTTTTCATAACCTAGCCCATACTTATTAATCTGACCATGTGTTACTTCTATAGGAACCCTTAGACCATTTCCATTTTTCCCCAATAACTGACCCGGTTGCCAACCCATGTTTTGCATTATCTGAAGTATTTTGTCCCCTACTTCTGAAGCTGACCTGGGGACAAGAGTAACAGCTCCCATTAGTTTTCCTGTTCATTTGATTGAACCTGTGGAACAGATGGTTCCACTACTTCTATTTCAGCTACCTCGTTTCCAGTCTTCCTTTTGCTTATTTCAGGACGTCTCCATTGTTGATACCCTTGTACAACTTCTCGTTTCTTCTCGTTAGCTTTGCTAGCCGTCACCCCATTTCGCATTTCTTGTTTATTTACATCATCCATTGACCGCAGTAGTTCAGCTGTGCCAATTACGGTATCTACCTTAGAAGTAATGAACGCCTGTTGTATGTAACGCGGGTAATGCCGTATAACGTCAGCTATCAGCTGAGTTTCGGGTATCTTGTAATTTAGCATTTTTGCCCTCCCTATAATTTTTAAGAAATGATTCAGCATGGTGACATTCTGTTGTCTGTCCCACACCCCCTGTACTATGTTTCGTCGTAACTCGTTCTGTTCTCTCTCTCCCCAGTAAGTGGCCATAAAATCGGTTTTAAAATCTGACACACTTGCCCATCTGTCTTTATATATCCTTGCCCAATCTCGGGCTCCATCTTCTAAGCATTCAAAAATTAGATCCAATTCATCCCCTTCTTTAACGGATTTCTTCAAATAATTCTCGAGGTCCTCTAAGAAATCAACCGGATGCGTAGTCGAATTTTTCCCAAACTTTGGTTTTTCCACATTGATATTCTTTATGTTGTACACTATAGATTTCTGTTCCTCAGGAGTCAACGAGGTACGCAATTGTTTATTCCCTTGCTCCTCCCCTTGCTCACCGCGACTTAGAGTACCTGAAGTGTTTTCTGGCGGCTGTCCTTCGACATTCTGCCCATCTTCCGTTCCTTGTTCTTCTTCCAACCCTTCTGCACTAGAGCTTACTTCCCTCACTTGCTCTCTAATTGATTTCAATTCCGACCTTATTCGTCCTAATTCCACAGCCATTCTCCCTTCCGATCTTCTAACTATACTTAATAATACTCCTGAGTTCGAAGTTTTCTTCATCTGCTCCCTTCTTTTTGTTAGTCCCCGTCTCCGCTCCCCTTCTCCTTCACTTGTCGACTGTGACACATAGCGCGCCGGGGCCACCCTTTTTCTGACTGGTTTTCCCATTTTGTTTTATCTACTAGTAGGTATATTTTTCTTATTTTTATTTTACTCCAACTGAAATAATTACATTAATATATTAATACAATTAATATTCCCATTTTTAACCTTACAAAATCAGATTAACCCTTTTTCCCATCTAGCACTATATTACACTTTCCCAATAGGTCGCCTTTCCATTAGTTACCTAAGGTAACACCACTACTTGAACCAACGTGATGATACGCACATTACCAGAAGTATTTGTTATGTCTAGTCTTTACTTAAATGCATCTATCAATATGACTGAATTATTATTTTTTTAAATTATGAATTTACTAATTGGACACAATAGAAAAATTAACGATTCAATCGTATGTATTCATACCTTAAGAAACATAATTACAATCACTTAATCTGATAAAGAAACCCAACATCATACGAAAACTCTCAATTCATAATTGTTATCTAGCCATTACTAGACCCTTTTGGACAATTATTAAGCCAAATATTACTAAATGCAACCATCGCATATCACAGATTATGTATGTGACATCACATCACTAAATGAAATAAATAAACGAGAATACTACACCCTATGAAGTTCATGTCGCCTTTATTGACTTACTGTTTCAACCAGACTCATTAGACGAGATATCCACAGATTGGTTTATTTTATTTCTTATATCGAACACGCCTGACACGCCTCTTGTGTGAAACCTATTCTTTACGAAATTATGAAATTATATTACAATGACTACAACAAAACTGTTATCTGAAATAAAAGAACAAAATTATAAATGTATAGTGATGGTACTGCAATTATGGTGTATGCTAGAACTGCAAAATATGCTTATGATTTTATTAAGTGTGAAGAGTAACTACCATTCAAGTTTCACTATGCCACCCTCAACTAAGTTTGATATTGAACATAGCTAAATATTTCAGCATTAATCCGCTAGATGGCGTTAATTCCTTTTTCCCTATTAGTTTTTTTTTATTCGTTCACAGATGACGCTAATAAGTTTAGTTCATACTATATTATTTGTACTCTAAATATAGACAGTACCTCTAATTTTCCCTATAAATAATTTTATTAACATGAACCAATACTAATTATCAAATTTTTACGCATACGGTTTACATGTGACATAACTGAATGAAGAGAATAAATGAGAATACTACACCCTATGGAGTTCGCGTTACCGTTAAGAAGCCTATGCTCTATAATGTTTTTGATTTTACTGCCTCAACCCGACTCGCTAGACGAGACGTCCACAGCTTGGTGTATTTTATTTCTGACATTGACAGAAAAGACAAAAAGTGTGTATCGAACACGCCTGACACGCCTCTCCTGCGCATGTTCGTCATTGTAAACAATTTTTAAGGTTACAATTTATTTACTTAATCTTAACGATGAAGGAAAGGAACTGAAATTTATCCGTATTTCTAGTAATATTTGTGAACTTAGCGCGTGACTTTATAACCTAAATTGATTGAGTCTTCAGTTGTGCTTATGTTTC
Source organism: Thaumatotibia leucotreta (assembly GCA_025490895.1). NCBI lineage: Eukaryota > Metazoa > Arthropoda > Insecta > Lepidoptera > Tortricidae > Thaumatotibia > Thaumatotibia leucotreta. The sequence continues at coordinate 3,088 of JALPQI010031364.1, forward strand.
CTGTTAAGTATACTAACGATTGATGTTGTAATGATGAAATGAGATGAATTGAATATTAAGACGTAGGTACTACAAATTCTATAACATAAAACTGCTAGCTTCATCATGTTATGAACTACGGAAATTTATGTAATAGGTAAGTAACCAGAAATGTTATTTGTGGTATATTAACATTGTAAGTTCGTTGGATAGACTGACTACATTATTCTGATATACATTCACAAATTATCATGAACTTTAAGAAAGGAATAAGCAGAAACGATGGATTCTCTGGAAAATGATCCTGTTCTCTTAAATATTTTCTATTACATAGCTGCCTACTTGCTGCTTACTTGTGGAATTGCAATTATGTAATATTATTCATTAATATCCTACGTTTCAGGACTGAACATGCCCCCCTATCGTTGCGACTTTTGGACTATTGTACTACTAAGTGCCAATCCAACTTCCCACATAATAAGATGAAAAGTTTACCCGAGATGAGATACATAATGTGATCTGACAACAATCATTGGTGCATTGATGATGATTATATTGTTAAGTAAGTTATGTCTATATACTAATCCTGAACTTTAACCCTATCCCTATGAAATATTTTATAACCTTTAGAAAGTCCCTAGCATAGTGATGGCTAAGCAGTAAAACAACTTACAACATTCTATTGCTTTGTTTTCATTGTCCTCGTGGACCTATGATGATGATGAAGGGCCTAACATCAAACTTCACTGAATACGTTAATAATATCCTTTTAACATACTTATATTAATTAATGTGTTAGCTACTTTAGTACAAAGTACATGTCAATTAAAACGCGGACCTATTCTCTGGTTTTCCTATAGATGTTTTAATATGCAATTTTAATATTACAAACTGTGTCAGATGTGTCTGCTGTTTGAAAACTAGACATCATGCCCCCCCTTCTTTGCATGTTTAAGACTACTGCCCCATGTGCTGACTACACAGTGATGTTTATTGTGATCTACCGCTGCCTATTATGGTAATTTTTCTTAAATATACTATGTATAATGATGATGATTTTGAAGAAACCTGAGACCTAATACTATTATGTTACCGCAAAACCAATGATAAATGAGTTAGTATTAATATTAGTCAAGTAACTATTTATCTTAAGTTTTCACTACTGGCGTAAAGTTTGTTATTTTTATGAGAAATTTTTTTTCTGTCTCTTGTATGTCTATAATTTTCACTAGTGTCTACTTATGTAGAATATTATCTAGAATTGACTTCTATGTAACAACTAAACTAGGGAATGGTCAATTAAAGTAGTAAACTATTGGACTGGTTCATCTGTTGAACTTCTTAAGAGTCTATGAGGTCTATGCAAAGTGCATGAGAAACTGACTAGCGATTTGATTTTACTATAGCTTACAGTTTATGAGTTGAATAAATACAAAGTTATTAGTTCTAACTGCCTATGAAAATCCTATCAGTGACTAGCCTAATAGTATATAATGTAAGTAATAAACAGAGATTTTAATTTATGACATACTTTTGTTTGTTTCAGAATTTTATACCCGGGGAATAATGTATGAAGATATTAATATGAAGCAACTGCGGAGGACTTAATTCCATATTGGGACCTGTGTGATAACCTGCTTATGAATTACCCTGCCTAACAACTGTATTGTTTTCTGAATCCGTATGAGCTAATTCTACTCTATAAATACTTCAAAATAGGTCCCCGACTTCTAATTTTTTATACTTTCCATACTACTTACTTTCTACAACTACAAATTATATCTGGTGAAACCTTCAATAAATTAAACATGGAATGCTGTTGGTGATGCTTACAATTACAATATGATGTGTGTTATACATAGAATGCTGTTTGTATGTATTGCATTGTTTTACTTGAACCTTGAGTGTGTGAAAAGATTATTTTTATGCTTATGGCATGAAATGTTTGTTTTCTACTCTTTTGCATTTAGTTTGTGTGTACTAACCCATTCCTAAACTATCAATAAAGTGTGTGAATTATGTTTTATTTTCCTCTTGCTGGTTTTGTTGAAATTTGGCTATTGATTACAGCGGAACAAAGCACTATGTATTTCTTGCTGTTCTATCACTTTTGTCATGCCTTTTGATAACTTAACATGGGATAATTAGACACTTAAATTCATTGCAAGGGCTTGCCTTATATCCTTCTTTCACATCCTGATCATACATTCATACTTACTCACTGCCTTACTGAGATTTATAGCTAAATCATGTGATTTCACATCATATATTCTTTCTGTCTGGATTCGAACCAGCTAGCTGAACTAATAGACCTTAGATTCTAAACATTTAAATTCACTAGCACAATAAATAATCCTGGCTTGATTTAATTTACCTACTATGTTTGATGTGAGTAAGCATCTACAGACTACCTATCTAAGCTATTGCCTTTCTAAAAATATAGCTTGATCTATACTTAATGAGCTGAATTTAGCAAATATGTAAATATTTTATGTAAGTAACTACTCATTCATCTAGCCTAGCTTCAAGAAATTATATGATTGCACTAAATTACCTAGGTACATAGCTAAAATGTAATACTTTTGCTGTATGAAAAATGTAGTCACTCGACCAGCCTAGACCTACTTGAAGAATATGTAAGTACATTATGCACCTAAAACTCCTAGTTTCCCAGTATTCAAGGTTCACATTATTTTGATTACTTTAGGCGATACGATAAGTGACTGGGGAATACCTACTATACATCTTACTGTCAGATTTGACACGTGAGTCACGTGACCGGCTCCTAGCAGTATTGCGCGCGAAATGGTACTGATAACGTGATAACAAAGATGCGCGTGAGTTTTCTCTTGTTAGTGTGTTTTAAGTTATTTCCTAAATAGAAGTAAACAATCGTGATTGTGTACTTACAACGCAAGAGTGAAATTTTACTAAGTTATTGTGAAGCGCGGCATAACCTATCGTGAACCTGTAAAAAAATGGCTTTACTCGTTCGATATTTAACTAAAAGTGATTTTATTTATTATGATAAAAGTGACAACATGTAAATAACCAACCAGTGATACATAAAAGATGACGACAAGTGTTCAAATTGTTGTGAATGTTATGTGCAATGAGAATAAATCCCTGCCATTTTGTTTTTCTCCACTTGTAAGGTTAGTTTAGAAATCATATTTTAATTACAAAAATTGGAAATATGATGTCTAATAATTTTACTAACAGCAATGAAAAACCCCGGTTCCAGAACCGCGCATAGAATGAATCGCTATAGGTACACAAATGTCAAACTGTCATACCTATAAGATGACGTTTCTTATCAATGATATGACTGATAAGATATCACGATGCCCCCCTGACTTTTGAACTCTGAACTATCTTTGAAAATAAGTGCAAATAAGTTTAATAATAAAGAAAAGTAATTAATCCGTACAAAGCTCCACAATTCTGTATTGCATCCGTTTTCACGTCAACAATTGTAGCAGGAAAGTCAAACTGGAAACTAATGATGAATCAACACATACATATCCTGGGCCTAGGCACCAATTGTAACGACCCGCCCCTCTTAATAACCCCTCTCTCATAAATAATACTAAAACTACTTAGTCGACTCTCCTGCTTTTAAAGTTTTGGCCATGATGAAGTGTGATCGTCTAGAGATTGATGGTGGACCCTAACATTGTCTTGTAGTAACCTAGAGTCTTTGACAATAACAGAATATGTGGAGCTTGTGGAGATAAATAATAATGCCTAGACTAAAGAATAAGGAAGTATATTCGCAAATTAAAAGAAGATTAATAATAATTCAAACAGTCACATTATGATAAAACATTTTGGATGGCATAGCAAAACATAATTAATCAAATAGGAAAACAATTAGTAACTTAAAGTATAAATTTATAATGTAATTCACTAATATTATAGAGCACCACCTGCAGAGAGAGAAAGGCAAACATGAGAATTTTAAATATAAATGTTTAGTATATAAGGTAAAAAAAAAACAATAAAAATAATTATTGTTTTTTTTTCCTAATCCACTACCAGCTATTTCTTGTCGCGGCTAACTTGTGATAGTCCATTCCTTTGCTTTTCTGCCAAAGTTTCAAAGGAATATAAACATATTTTTACAACAATTATACTCTTAAGTACTGAGTTAATATAATAAAATAGAACAATGGAAGATTTTCCATATCCCTAGTCTACGTTCATATGAATTCTTAAAAGAACTCACATCTAGCTGTACATGTGATAGTGTTACTTCATCATGTACGGACTATCATCAAGCAGGATGTGGTCTGCGACCCTATACTAACCTAACAGACGCTACCAGCATTTCGGAAAGCCTATTCCAAGCGAGAAGAAATGCCAAGAAACTCGCTTGTACTGAGATTTCAGCTCAACTACCTTCAACAGTCATTATTTATTTAGAGTAGAAGGAGTACTGTAACGGCCTTAGCCTATCCATTACTACCAATGTCATTTAGAATTCCAGATTTTAAAATCTATATGCATAAGAAGGTACCACATTCAAAGTATAGTGGTTACCAACTTCTGATCTTATGTTACATTCGATCAGTGCTAGATCCAATCGGTTTTCCAAATAATTCACCAGATCCTGTAATGGATTACAGATTATTTATATTTTAGCATTTATTGTATTCAGTAAGTTGAACTCAAATTAGATTTTAAAAGTTGATATGTTAATTTTAAAGCATAGGTAATTCATAATAATGGATTCCTTAAGATTTGTATATTTAAATACAAAGAGCCCTCACTTAGGGTAAACTTTAGATAAGTATGTAAGTGTACATAGATATTTGGTCTAGATTACTAATAAGTAACCTAGGTTTTATTGTATAATATGAAATCAAAGACTAAATTACTTCATAGTCTCCTTTGTGCTGTAAATAGTAATTTATTTTATACTATATCTTATGTATGAATGTCTAGATTTGGGTACAAATGTATATTATAAATACAGTAGTCATGAGTATATTAAATACGTGATTATTATACTATGCCTTTATATGAATGGCATTTATAATTACAGTTAATTTACAGATGGTATTTCAAATACATATTACAATGGTTCCCGGTTATTCAACCTAAATTGTTGGATTAGATAATTGAAACATTATTTCCAAACCAAAGCAGCTGCCCTGAAAACTGTAGGTACATGCACACAAGTAATTTACACAAAAAATATTTATGAGATTCCATAAGATTGATGGTATTATAGTCTTCATTATTGCAAATTCAGGTTTCTGGAATCGTATTTCCTTGAAGAAAAGCAACACACTGCTCTGTGTACCTACTATGTGTTTCACAGATATTTCACACAGAATAATGATTGAAAATTAGTAACTCCAGGGTGTCTCTCAGTCTAATCACTATTTGTCAATAGATCTCCGTTCAATATTCTATCAATATGCAACCCTTTGACGGGCGAAAGAACGAGAGTTGGGTCCAAAGGCCTATAGACAAGATCTCGCTGTGACAAACAAAAATAAACACTTACCAACTTTCTCGAACTCGCCTTTTAAACAAATTCTTTGTCATCTGACTTACTTTTAGTATACTATTACTTCCCTACGTACTTTGCCCATCTGGCTTAATTCACTTCGATTCAACACAGATTCTGAAATCGCATTGACCATTTCGTTATCACCGTTCGGTATCCACAGTCAACGCTTTACATAGAAAATTAGTAAATACATAACAAAACCAAAGGTACTTCTAATGGAAAAGCAACCCACTCTAGAACCACGTGTGTTTAAAATCCATTCTGACCAGTACCAATTGGAACCTACAGATTTTTTCCCTCCCGCTATGTTAAACAGTTTAATTTTATTTAATTACACACGTATCCTTCTCCGTATGTATTTAAAACGAGAAAAGGTTTATTATTCTTCAAAGTCAACACTAGTCCCATAGGTACTTCTCATAAATCAAAGAACAGATACTTAATCTTTTAGTTAGTAAATAATCTCGCAACTCTCACCAATCCTTTGTACTTACATCCTCCTTCTCGAATTCCCACTCTTCCTCTCCCGAGAAATACTATACACTTTATATTAATAAAAAAAATCTAGTGATCTTCTTTGCAGAGTGACTCCTTCTTTCACCATCTCCACCGTCAAAATCCCCCTTTTGAAAAAAAATGGCGTCTATTTATACCCTTCTCAAACTACCTAATTGTCGCTCTAAAGTTCCCGAACCAAGTAAAACGTTGTTACTATTTAATATCGACCTTATTCCCTACAACTTAAAGTTTACTTTCTCTTGACTCTAGGTTTGACTTAGAATCTCTTATGATTTTTCTGCCAAATTTTCCTAGAAATTTCGCACACGCAACTTCCTCCGCCCTATCTTTTAGGATTTTAATAATTTCATACTGATGTTTAATTTGATCAATGGATTATATTTTGAATGTACTTGTTATTTCTAATGTTTATATTAATTGTTATTATTAACAAATTCGACTAACTTTAACTTAGCGAATTTCAATTATTCATTTGAGCGGAAATGAAGTCTACGAAGTACTTCATTGGCTATTTGCGAACGTTTAATATCTTATTATTTGCCAATTGCATTATTTTACTATCGATATATATATATGTAAAATTATAAATATGTTTATAGAATATTTAGTAGCAGTTCAAACGGACTGTTACAACCCTCATACAAAGTGAGTGATTAGTACAGTTCAATAGCATGGAAAAGTCAATTTTAACCAACATACTCGTACTGTGACAGATACAGTGGTTAGTGTTTATACGAAAAGACTGGGGTTGTGCTTTGTATGATTATTAATAACAATATGCGACTCTACCCTTACCACCCAAACTCTAGAAAGCGGTCCTTGAATTTGCAAAATAAAAAAGTTCTACAAAAATTAAAAATCTGTCTGAGCATTAAACCATTCAATAAATTTCAACTGGGATTTTATTTACTTTTCGGCTATGATGCAATATGATGTATACGTTCGGTTGAGATGACTCGGGTTATGGAGCTTAATACAGTGGTTTGGTCCGGTTTCCAACAAATGCTCGGCCACAACAGATTTATTAGTTTAAGGCTTTTTAACAGCCGTGATATATTATGTTCCTTTACCTTTTCCGCTACGGTGCGTTTGGTTTCCCCAATATAGGAACTACCACAGCCAATAATCAAGACCAAGTTCGAAAAACCCGCGCAGCTCGAAGGTGTTGATACATTTTCTCGCCAGTCTGTCTGTGACCGCGGGTGTAACGTCACGTAAAAATAAACGTAAGTTTACGCGATTAAGACTCCTAACAAAAAGCTTCGTACATTAGTAAAACTAAGGGAATTCTGAAGTCGTAGGAAGTCTCTTCTCTGTCGTTTCGCTCTTGGCAGAGCGGTCGTGGTCACGTTGAGGCGTCCACGTCGGTGGTAGAGGCGGTCACAGCTCTTCGCACGATCTCCCGCCATCTCTCCCTGTTGGCCGACTGTCTGGCGCATTCAGCTACGTGGCTTCCTACTGCGGATTTGACTTGGTCAGTCCAGCGCATAGGTGATCTGCCGCGCGATCTGGTTCCCTCCACTTTACCCTGCACGACCAGTCGCTCTATGGAGTCGCCATCTCGCCTAGAGACGTGTCCAAAGTACTGCAATATGCGCGACTGTACTATGGACGACAAGCGCTGTGTGATGTGGAGCTCCTGGAGTATGGATACGTTGGAACGGAAGTCTGCCCATGATATGCCGAGCAGCTTTCTCCAGCACCACATTTCCAGAGCATCTATCTTTCCCTTTTCCAACACTCGCACTGTCCATGTCTCTGCCGCGTATAGAAAAATGGGGAATACAAGCGTTCGCACGAGCCTGACCTTGGTGGCTTTGGTAATGTTGCGATTCCTCCATACTTTCCTTAGCTTCTCCATCGCAGTCCTGGTAATGGCCATACGTCGCTTCACTTCATCTACGCAGCCGCCGTTGTTTGAGATTAAAGCCCCAAGGTATACGTAGGTTTGAACCACATCACAGTTCGCAATATGTGTCACTTCGGGCCAGTTGCTGTTGACACGGTCCACGATCATAATCTTGGTCTTTGATCGGTTTATCTTTAATCCAAACATAAGGCTTACGCGCTCCATTTTGAGAAGCAATTCCTTCATATCATCAGCGTTACTGGCAAATAGGGTGGTATCATCTGCGTACCGCAAGTTCGTAATTTTTACTCCACCAATCGTAACACCATCGGTCCAGTCTTCGAGAGTGATTCGCATTACAAGTTCGGTGTAGACATTAAATAGTAAAGGCGATATTATGCAACCCTGTCGTACGCCCGCGCTTGGATGGAAACTCTTTGAGAGAAGGTCATCCGTCCGCACTGAAGCTGTTCCTCCTTCGTAGAGCTCCCTAAGCAGGTGTACGAGGTGTTGCGGTGTACCCATGTCTATTAGTGTTTTCCACAACATTGGCCATTTCACTGAGTCGAACGCTTTGGAAAAATCAACAAAGCATATGTATGTCGGCTTGTTGAATTCCCGAGCTTTCTCAATGATCGAATCGCAGGAAGTAGCTGGCGTTTAATTTTTGTGTCAGGTATTTTCCAAACTGCAATGTATAGCGAATCAAAAGCAAATGTTGTTTGCGAGTGAGCGTTGTAAAGTACTAAAAAATATATTTTAACTAACTATAAAAACCGAGTTGAAATTTATTAAATGGTCTAAACTGATTTTTAATTTTTGAATGTTAGCACTTCTTTATTTTCCCAATTTAAGGACCGCTATATATAGTTTGTGTGGTAAGGGTAGAGTCGTATATTATTATTAATTTCCATACAAAGTACAACCCCAGTGTCTTCGCATAAACTCTAATCTACCACTGTATCGGTTATTGTATGTTGGCTAGGCGTCCATCCCTCCACTGTCACACCAGCTAAAACTTCGCTTACTGTACAAAGTAAGAAAAGGCCTGCTACCGCGAACACCGAAGTTCGTAAATTTCGGGGATTTGTATCCGTCACTCTAATGACGCCTTCATTGCCTGAAATTTGAAATTTGTGTATTTCGTAATTCGCAGTAGGGATGCTGGATTTCCTCTCCTGCCACGAACGCTCCGGTAGTACACACACACGGCTGTGAAAAGAAATACCTGCCAAAGTGTCCAACGACTAATGTAATGTACGAAGCTTTTTTCCTAAGAAAATATTCAAATTAGCACAGTGGATAGGGGCGGCAAAATATAAATGGCCTACAGGCGGCAAATTTCTAAATCCGGCACTGACTGTGGCATTTTCCTTGTCGTGCATGAAATAGCTGTTTTAATTAAAATTGGTATTATATTATTTCATGAATATTGGATAAAAACTACTGAAATGATGATAGTTTCTAAATTAATACTTATTTAGTATTGTTTACTTTAAATAAAATCTGTAAATATTAATCTGTAACTGAAATAGTATATTTGATTACTTCATGAAAATTGGATTTCTTATATTTCTTGGGTGGCTGGTAGAGGGCTAAAAGTACCTTTTATTTTAATACTGGATATAACCATTTTAATCTCCATGACATTATGCAACTTTTTGAACCGGTTCCAAATTGAATATCTCGAAATATTTTTTTCCCATACAACCACGCTCCACCCTAATGTATACACACCTAAGAGATTTGACGCTCCGTATTTGAACGATGAAATGACACAAGCTTCATATAAAACATAAACGCTGCTACAAACACCAGAATTATCACAACAAAGTTTTTCTAAATTTCACCTACAATTTTCGTTTCTAGATGTAGAGAGAGAAATATATATATCTTTCGCCTTGTCTGTGGCCATAAGTAGGTAAGCCCATTACAAAGAAAATTAAAAAAAAATACATTTGTGTTGAAGTAGGTGAGCACGGCAAGCACATCATGGGCGCGGGACGACAAAAACTGCGACATAGAGTTTTCTCGAGCTATGTCACGAATTGGTAGCACAACATGCGCGCGAGATAACGCTGACTCGCGATGATCTATCAAAGCGACATAATTATTTCGCTTGAAAGTCCCACGCGATATATCCTCAAAATTCGTAGCACAAGTGTACCTTGAGCGATAAAATACATTGCGTTTTAATGTCAAAATGCGACAAATCGTCTTCGAGATGTGAAGGTGGCGAGAAAATCGAGAAACACATAAACTTCGTTACGGATTGCAAATTTAGGCTATCAGACGAATTATTATTGTAGCTACGAGTATGAGCTATGTATTGGTAGTTATGAATAATCTAAACCCATGGAGGTTCAATAGAGAATCAAATGCTAGTAATATTTTCAAAAGTAGCGGATGTAAAGAAGAAGTATTAACGTACCTACCAATGCTAATAGCCATTGAATAGAAGTATCTAAGGGCAAGATACATAATTGTATTAATTGTGATAGCGATGTTCGGTGTAGTATACCGTACAACTACGCAGCTATATTTTACAAGTACAATATAATTAAGAAAAGCGGCATTTGTACACATAATCTATATAGGAAAAGGTAGATCAGCCTCTATTAGTTCACGGCTGCATGGGCAATGTCCTTTCCTTAGCCTATGCGCATGGACGCATTAGGAGGTTAGGTTAATATATACCCATAATCGGGAGTAGTGTGTCCACTATGATGATGCTGCTGCCCATCATAGTGGACACACTACTCACACTACTACCCATTGATAAATAAATAGTCAATGACACTACTACCCATTGATAAATAAATAGTCAATGACACTTCAATCCTTTAACCGACTCTTACGACACCAACGGGAAGAGTTGGGGTGGTGACAAATGTAATCTTACTACCGTTTCCACACGGCTAATAACTAGTATTTTAAACAAATAAAAATATATATAATAAAAAATCCAGTATGTATTTATAAAAAAAAAATATAGTTATTATAATAACATGTATTAAATACTCAATGTAACAAATATTTGTATCGTAAAGAACAGTTGAGCCAAACAAGTTTACAATCACAAATATATTAATAATTTAATTAGATAATAGACGCCTGTAATTTCTGCTCTATTGTAGACGATCGTCTGAATTGAATGGGCACTTTTATACTTTGCCGCGGAAGTTCGCGTCCACGGTGTTATATTTCTTCCACTATGTGAAATGTGATTTACTAACATAAATTGTAATAACATGAAACCTCATAAGTATAGTGAAAAAATATCATACACCCGTGGGCTCTAACTTCAACGATATGCTTTAAAACCACCCAACCAAACGCAGGCTGCGCCACGAGCTCGGGCGCCAAGCGCACTCTTGTTCACGACGAGCTGCAGAGCGCGACCCAGCAGCCGCCTTCAAGGCTGTTGTGGAATCCGATTTGCTGAATGCGAACCTTTTTCTTCAGTTTGCGCCATATCTTTAAACAGTATGAATAATTGATAAATACCATGCTTTATTGACAGCTCCGCAAAAATAACCTGCAGATCGAATAAATAATCGTAGTATGATTTTTACTATAGGTACATAATACTATCAGACGCGATGTATGTAACTTAAGGTGTTACTTTTCTTGACCTTAATAATTAAGTTGGTATATGGAGGATATCCGATATATCAACTACTTTTAGGTCATAGGTATATTGTTTTGGAACCTGGAGGATGGATTAAGGAGGCGAGTATCGGGTACGAAAACGAAACCCTCATATTTCCATTATAAACTTAAATGATTTCTACAAGCTTTCATCGAAATACCTGCTAGTAATTCGAAGACCCGATATATTTATTTTTTGGAGTTTGACCCAATATAGGTACTTCATCTTTTCCGGATCCACATTCTCCCTCTGGAAACTATGGGTTTAGTTTAACGACATCTTGCTTTGTATTATTATTGGGCTCCGATGACTGAAATATAGTTCATAACATACATTTTTATTAAAGAACTATGAACATGAATTTCAAAAAATATACGATTTAAATGTAAATAATCGTAACTAACATCCACAGTACCTAAGTAACGTATAAGGAGTATAAAAGGCTATAATTAACTTAAATTTTACGTTCATGAGCCATTTAAAATATCGCCACCAAACACAATCTACAAATGTCATGCGACAGATTATTATTATGACACTTTGACATTTTCATATTAAAATGTCCTATCTCTTTAATCTTTATACTACGTGAACGAGACAAAGTTATCGTGACTAGAGATGTTTCATTTTTAAAGCTTGCTGTTCACTCATCATTCAACATTATTTATACCGATTCAGTGTTGCTAGGAAAGAAAAGTTAGTCCCACACATAAATGGCAATACTTGTTATGTCGCCCGCGGGATGACTCTTTCGCATGGAACTAATTTCTCGAGCTGTTAACTTGTGCTACCAAAATCGAGAAAATGACGGCTAGAAATATAAATTTGACAGCCGCGATATGGGTTTGTCGCAGCGCGAGCTATCTCGCGCTCAATGATGTGCTGACCGGGCTGCTGTATGCTTAGCACATGATTGGCGCGACAGTATCTCGCCGCGAGATAATCTATCCGTCCCGCTTTTGTTGATATCGCTAGTGAAGGACGGGACATCTATCTCGCGGCGACATACTGTCGCACCAATCATGTGCTAAGTCTGCAGGTGCAGTAGCGAGGCTCCCCCGGACAGACGGCTCGTGAGGGAGGCGCTCCAGCAGCACCGAGCAGGCTCTCGGCGCGAGGGACTCCTGCGGGGCCGCGGCCGGGGCAGCGGCCGGCCAACCTACATGTTATAACGGTTAGTACATTTGGACAACAGGATATTATTTTTTTTTTTTTATTTATTAAGAACACAAACAGTCACATAAAAAAATGAGGATAGAGTACAATGTACGAAAACATGAGCAGAAAAAGACCTGGAGGTTCATTTCTAAATAAAAGTTAACAGCACTATAACAAGAGATAGAAAACAATACGACGTCTAACGCTAGATGTAACAGTATACAATTTTAACTGAATGAGTAGGTACAAAGTGCAAAAAATGTGAGGAACATAGGTTTGAAAATGTATACTTATTACGAATGTTATAAATCAGTATACAATAATAAAGGGGAAATACGTACAGTCAGGCGCAAAAATACCTATGCATTAAAGTTGCTATCAGTTTTAGGTATAAGAAATTTCTGCACCTGGCCGCACCCATCACCAGTACGCTTCTTCATAAACACTTTTTCGTTAATTGGGACTTGAATTAGAAATACTACTATTATATTTATATTATTGATATTTGTCTGGAAGACAAACATTCATCAAATGATAGACATTACAGAATGTAATATTTGAAAGCATTGTGAGTTGTTTTTCAAATATCAATAAATTCATTGTGTGCAAGTGGACTAATAGTCGAGTCGGTAATTCGTCGTATTAAAAGCAGAACCCACTATTTCCCTCAAATAAAACTCAAAGACATAGAAAACTGTTTGCCAAAACATGTTTTATCGAAATAGTTGGTTCTGCCTCGGAATCAGTTTAACACCCATCTTCATCATCATGATGCCTTAAATGTCAGGATAATATGAAATATAAGTTTACACAATTAAGACCCGTTGTAACATTAAATATGAGTGTTAGGCACTGGTCTCACCGCGAGCTACTAAGTTATGGGATATCGGCTATAAACACGAACAAAAGATACGCACGTCCGTGTAAAAAAACGAGACACGGCGATACTCGCCCGGCGGTGATAGCTGATAGCTGGGCGAGTATCGCCGTGTCTCTTTTATTTACACCGGAGAGCGTATCTTTTGTTCGTGTTTATAGCCGATAGTTCGTAGCTTAGTAGCTCGCGGTGAGACCAGTGCCTTAATCATGAAAGTACAAATCAATATAAGTACACATATTAACACAAATTGAAGAACTGATGTATGATGATATCTACCTATAATGACTTTATTGCTGAGATAGAATTTAAAGTAAACTAAGTTTTTACTATCATAGTCCAGTAAACCTGTATAATACCTAGCAATTTTTTTTGTGTATATTATTGTCAAATAATATTTCAAAAGCACACAACCCTACAAACTTTCCATTGGGCAGTACTCACAGTACAAGCTTTGTTTAGTTTACGTCATGTAGTCTCACAATAATTATTTATATGTATCATTTATGTATTCTTTCAGAAAGTGTCCATCAAGATAATATATCTTGAATGTTCATAATGTATCATCAGATGTAGAGGAATAAGCCTGGTTATAATTATTTCATTACTTACCATGTAACACCACCATAGTGAGTTTGGGGCGGTGCAGGGACTCAGGCCCAAGTTCAAGCTCCTCTTTCAGCACATGGTCGGTGAACAGGCCCGCTCGCGCTTCGCTGTCCGAGAAATAAGGCTCCTCCTTTACATCCACTCCTTCATGGTCCTCTTCCATACATTCTGCTTCCTCTTTAACAACTGTCAAAGAATGTATCAATATAGAGATAGACATAGAGATCTTTATTTAGCATCCAATGTTTAGTATACACAATTATAGCTATACAATACATGGACCCTGGTAGGGTGTAGCAAAAATTCCTTAAAACTAACAGTTTATTTTTAAATGTCTAGTCTACTTACTTTGTATCTAAATAAACTCTAGTGGTAACACTGATAACAAGTTAGCTTCTGAATTTACAGATTATAATATAATTTAAAAAACTTAACATGTAGAGACTAGTATAAAATCAGCTTTCTAAAATTTACAATTTATCGTCAAAAAATTTAGACACACTGTAATAACATTCTTCTAGCAGGATCTTTTTAAAATTATTTGTAAAGCTAGAGTCTGATTGGGAATCTTTTATGTATGCAGGTATGTGGTTGTAAATTTTAATGGCTCTGTAGTAAGGGCCATTTTTGTATATTTCTAGTTTTGGTTCCGGTAATTCTAGGTTGTGCTGTTGACGGGCATTTTGACAAAATTTAAATAAATGGATGTTTTTACGGACAAATATGGCAACTTCTAAAATGTAGAGGGAAGGGAGGGTTAGCAGGTTTAATGTTTTAAAATATGGCCTGCAGCTATTTGGTTGGTGGATATTTGCGAGAATTCTTATGCATTTTTTCTGCATGACAAAAATGTGGTCAATATCATGCTGTGGCCCCACATCAAGACTCCATAGCGTAGCCAAGCAACTGCTTGTGAGTGGTATGCTGCCAACGCACACTGAATACTGGTGTTACTTTTTAGCACACTAAAAGCATAGATGAATCACGATAGTTTATTTTTCAGGGTTTCGACGTGTTCTTTCCAAGTTAAGTGGCTATCTAATGTAAGGCCTAGTAGTGTGGAATGAGTAACTTCTTTGATTTGTAGTTTTGTTGTTACAGCATGAAGATTTAATGATTGTTTTTGCCTAGGATGGAACTGAATAATTCGGGATTTATCGTTATTTGTTAGGAGATTATGATCCTGTAGCCAATTTGTTACTGTATTAAAAGTTTGTTCTATATGTAAGTTGCAGCTATTTTCAGTACATTCAAATAGTAGGGACACATCGTCAGCAAACATAACTGTTTTTTGGGCTATGATTTTTGGCAAGTCATTTATATAAATTAGAAATAGTATGCACCCTATTACACTTCCTTGGGGAATAGAGTTTTTTACCTGTACTATATTTGATGTTATATTTTGTAATTTGGACTGATTATCTATATGATCTATTTCTACATACTGCTGTCTCGATTCTAAGTACGATCTTATCCAATTTAGTGCTTTACTGCGTATTCCAATTGTATTTAATTTACTTAGTAATATAGTATGTGAAACTCTATTGTATGCTTTGGACATATCTAATAGCAGCCCCACTGCATGTTTTTTATCTCGCAAATAATCCAATACTGTTTGTATATAATTGTAGGCTGCTAGATTAGTTGAACTATATATAGCTTCAAACCAGTCACACATAGGACATTAGTTACATTACAGTGTACAGTATGGGGTTCTACGAAAACAAGAGTTCATAATATGTTTCTAGTATCGCAAGCTCCGTAGGCTACGGCACCTTTCTATGCGAATATATAAAGTCAATTTCAATTTTAAAGCCTTTATTTGCTGACATACATATATATATTTCTACAATTATAAAAATACCTAAAAAGGACACGCTAATTAGTATATAATATATGAAGTAACTGCCTCAAGCTCACCGTCGACCAAAACTTCGCCGCCGTGTTCCTCTTTCACGCACATAGCGTTTAGCGACATCCTGCGACCGAAGTCTTATTACTATCGAGGTGTAGAGAAGTGCTGTATTTGAATACCGGACGGTAACGCAACATACAAGAGAAGAGAGTAACAAAAGTAAAAGGTGAACTCCGGTATAAAAGTGAAAGTGAATTAGTGTCCCATCTGTTCTGTCGGACTTGCTTGACAGGCTTGACAGCATGACAGTGACAGTTCACGGAAGGCAATATTGTGCAGCCATATAATGCATGGCCTTGTCATCATGTAATGGAAACAACATTTAAAGATTACATTGCTTTCACTAAAACACTTATCCGCAGAACCGGCAGTAAAAATACTTTGGCGATATAATATAAGCCACTATAATGTACTAGCTATTAAAATTAAGTTAATCCAATGCGACTGTTGTGCTGATATGTCGGAAGCCGTCGTTGCCATCCGTGTAATACAGGTTTAAGGGCTTCATCTTTATCTGTGGGCGACGATGACATTGACCGCTGACAGGTTACATACTATATCCTACATTCATGCATACTATACTATTTATAATTGATTTGGGGTTAGGCATACAAACTAACATAATCGCAATTTATTACTGTTGCTGTGAAGTACGCAATACAAATTTAACTCATTATTTGTTGCATTATTCGATAACCCGGTGATGGACGTGCCGCACTCATGTTGCTGCTGCCTGCGGGGTGCTCCGGACAAGGACCTGACGACGCCGTACACAGAACACGGAATAACGGAGATATATTCCGACATGTTGGTGCAGTGCTTCGATATACATGTGCGTTCTCGTTAATGTTGTAATAATTATCTCCACTTGATTTGGGAATACTTGTTTTTAAACAGACATCGGATTCCGTAGGGCGAAACAACTTGACAGTTAGGGACTTCCTATATCGACATACTCATGTATCGATACTTGTTCTAAATACTAGTGACCACACAAAGGTTTGCTTAAAATATTTTTATATTAAAATAGTATAATATAATAAAACAACAGCTCAATTTTCTACTTCTTTTTTGAAAACATTTTTAAAAGTTTATTTGTCAAAATTTATTTCTTCATGACTGAATTTTTTTTTCCACCAGAATTTGTTCCATATTTTCGGGCGTTAAGCGTCTTCGTCTTGGCTGAAAAAGCCATTTCAGGTCGATAGAAGAATTAAAATATGAAACAAATTCTGGTTGAAAAAATTTCAGTCATGGAGAAATAAATATTTTGACGAATAAACTTTTAAAAATGTTTTCGAAAAAGAAGAAGAAAATTGAGCTGTTATTTTATTATATCATACTATTTTAATAAAAAAATATTTTATAAGCAAACCTTTGTGTGATCACTAGTATTTAGAACAAGTATCGATACATGAGTATGTCGATATAGGAAGTCCCTAGCTGTCAAGTTGTTTCGCCCCACGGAATCCGATGTCTGTTTTTAAATGTATCCAGCGGCATGTGTTTGAATACGACATAATTACACGCGCAGATGCCGTGGGACGGCTCGGGCTCGCGCGGCATCTGCTGGAAGTGCGTGGGCCGCCTGCGAGACGCGAGCGACTTCAAGCAGCAAGTGCAGCGCTGCCAGGCCGAGATGCAGGCGCGGCTGCAGAGAGAGAACTTTGTCAAAGGTAGGAAAGCCTCCTTCAATCTCCACGTTTCAAAAATATGAGAAACATGGTGTACATGTATTACTATCTCACTTCTTCAGACATGGTGTAGATGGCTGATTTGATTTTACACCATATAGTGAGCAGATAAAATTGTAATTGTTAGGTAAAAGTATAGGTAGTAAATGGTAGTTTTGTAAACTATCTTTAGTAAACTGATTTGTGTTATGTTTGTTCATTTCAGAGGAAAAAGTGGAGCCCGAGCTGCAGGATGGAGACGGGGCCAGTGAGGAGCCTGTGTTGTGTGAGTACCTGCTCTAGTGCAGGAATACTGGGAATATAACTAGCCAGAAACACTAGTAGCTGCAACATGTTACATCATTTCCTGTACTCATTGTCAGCTATAAATAGCTAATTATTTATAAACTTTAGGGGAGGAGCATGCGGTCAAGTCAGAGATGCCATATAAAGATCTGCCAGAAGATCAACCTGATGAGATGTTGCGTGAGTATTTACAAATCGATTGTAATATTCTGAGTTACTCCATACGGATTAGACTTCATTAGAATGTCTCTTTAACTATTTTTAACTTTGATATTGACATGACCACCCAATAGACGTGTGCGCCGATCTAAAAATGATCGGCGGCGGCGTTTGCTGAAAAGTCGGCGGCGGCGGCGTGATTTCGGCGTGAAATCGGCGTCAAGGTCACATGAATAAAAAAGCGGAATTCGATAGTTTCTTTGTTATAGTTTAGATAAATACAATATAAATGTTCATCAAACACCGCCACTGACCACCTTATCCAACATCTGATCAGTACATATCAGTTTTCTCTTCCCACCATGTCGTAACATAATATTTTCAACAGTACCTAACTGGGTTTGGACTAGCCCTATTCACATTAGATCTCTCAAATCCCCTAATAACATGCCATAAGGATAAATAGGGCGCAGCCCACGTCCATTGGATTCCACCTATCTTTACTAGGTGATCGGTCCATCGTATTGGGAGGCATCCTACGCTGCGTCGACCAGTATATGCTTGCCACTAAAAAATCACTTGCCCCACCGGTAATTTTGCGAGTAATGTATGTCCAACCCACTGCCACTTCAGTTCATCGATTTTTTGAGCTACGTTGGTGCTTCCAGTTCTGCGGCTCTCAACTAGGGTTTGCAACATCCGTCGATTTTCAGGATTTGGATAATGCGGATATCGAAAATCAGCGGATCCGGATACTTTGGATAATACGGATCCATTGCAAATACATTAATGCTTTATTTTTTATATTGGCACAACAAAGTGGCTCCACTCCACCTGGTCGTAAGTGAAAAGTAGAGCCTAAATCGCAGCGGCAACGAACAGGAGACCAGCAGTAACCTGTCAGTTGCCACTGCCTTGCTGGTCCGCTAGATGCTTCTTCTCAGGCTTGTTTTATTTTCATTAAGTTATAGTGTTTGGCCTTATTTAGATTTAACGCTGAAATAATAGTTGTTCAGTTTACATTTTAACTACATTTGAATATGCAAAAAAATATATAACCATGTTTTACAACCACAAAATTCTCTATTTAAACGTACACCTTTTAAACTTTTAATGTTCTTAATCACAATAAGATCTAAGGGCAGATAATCCCTAGTATCTAAATAAGCCAAACCTGAGGGCCGAAGACCCGATGGCGAGGCGTCAAACCCGCGAAGGCCGAAGGCCCGGAGTGTCACGATTTCAGTGCTCTCCGATACAATTACGCTTCCCAACCGTCTTAACGCCAGCGAAGGCAGCAGACCCACTCACGCAGAGGCGCGCACACACGTCTCTGTATCTAAATAGATAGCGAAGGCCCAGTTTCGCGTAAGGGTGAAGGCCTGGAGCTTCCCACAGAGGAACGCCAGGTGACGAGGCTGAAGGCCGAGCTGCCAGAGCCTAGCGCTCCCATGCTACACAATGGTTTAGTGTGACACTCTGTGGCCCTCCAATTCGTTTCGATCCCTTGCGAAGGTCGAAAGCCGAACTCCACTTAAGGCTGCAGAGGCGCGCCAGCTCGCCTCACTCGTTTCATCCAATATAACTTTATAGTCGGCAAACCGCAGTTGATGACAAGCCCATCCCATTCCAGCCCAAAATCTTGAAAACATCATCCAAAGCAACAGTAAACAGTTTTGGGGACAAGACATCTCCTTGTCTTAATTATCGCTGTAATGGTCTGGATTTCGAATACCGGTCTTTAAGATGAACTAGGGGGCTACCACGATCTCCTAATGCGATTCAGTTTAGGACCTAAACTGAATCGCAATGTGTCAGTTGCATAGAATAACTGTGAAAAATTGGCTAGCCGAACGTAAACTGAATTGTATTTAAAAGGTCATGGTTTGAGCCTATTTGGCTTACTTGTTCTACTGTTTGTTGGTTGGTTGTTCTTTGGACACATAGCCCGCAAACCTGGAGAAGACCTCCAAAAACTTATTGCCACAAGATTGGAAAGAAAAGGTCGAGAGGAACGAGCCTCATGCGCTGGAGAGACCAGATCCGTACCTCACTCAACTTTCGGGTTGCTGAAGTGATCCACGCTGCGTAAAATCGGAGTGGTTGGTTGGAAGATCGCGAAATAGAAATTGATGAGTTGATAAGTCACAACCCGCAGAAATGGGTTATCAACGCAATGAAGAGTAGTCTACTTGTTACCGCTGAAGATACTGTAGTACAGCCCAGGTCTCGATCAAATCAAATGCTTCATAGACCACGACCACGAATGCTAACCTGAGGGGCAAGTTATACCTCTCGGTATATCCTGACGTTGCTTGTGTATGTGATTTACGGTGCTAAAGCTTTTCTAGAAACCGAAACCGGCTTGTTCAGGAGGCTGGAAGTTGTCGAGCCTAAGAACCTACGAATAGGTATTGGGTGATAATACTCGAAAGCAACTAATAGGTTGACACTAAATTCCCTACATAAAAGCATTATATAGATACCTAAAGCAAATACGAAGCTTAGTGTCTAGTTTTTAGCCCTTAAGAACTAACTCTGTTATTCAGTCAAGGCCACGCCGATTTCACGCCGACCATTAGTCGGCGGCGGCGGCGTGGCAAAAAAGGTCGGCGGCGGCGTGACGCCGGCGCGGCGCACACGTCTACCACCCAATAGATTGAATAAAGTACATATTGAATGAATAATTATTTCATGTCACATGAGATTGAGTGTCCACTCGTTGCTATCCAGTGTTGTGGTCGGGCACCGGCTGTAGTCGCGCTGACATACAGGGTGAACGATATAAAGAGTTACCAATTTCAAAGAACTGAGATTTATTTATTTATTTATAAAACACCTTAACATGACATTACAGCTTATAACTAATGCGTCATGATACTAGATAACAATATGTATATATTATAACATTTATAACTACACAATACATTACACTTACGATTTAACAGTAGAACATCTGTCATCCATCCCTTCACAGAATCTCAGACATTCACAATACACAGCCATCCATCGCCATGCAAATATATCACACTCCGGGACTGATGCCAAGAACGCATTAAGCTGTGTAAGGGCACGAGGGAGTGGAGAGTTTCTGCGCGACACGGTTCGCGCTGCCGGCACCGCTAAGAGGTCGCGTCGTCGGGGCCTGAGCGTCATCCTGGGGACGTCCGGGACAAACAGCCGCACAAGGCGGCCTACCAGCTCGGGACAGTCGGACTCACCGCGCAGAATTCGGCATGCAGTGACTACCAAACACAAGTTGCGTCTGACTTCCAAGGAGTTGTACCCAAGCATTCCCAATAGGTATTTTGTAGGGTACAGAAATGGATAGTACCCATACAATTTTTTATACAAAAACCTCAGAAAGGCTTTTTGGACCTTCTCCAGCAATAAGATGTACGTCGATTCGTATGGGAGCCACACAATCGACGAAGCCTCCAGCTTGCTTCTAACCAAAGCGTTATATACTAACTTGATCGCTACCGGGTCATTAAAGTCTCGCATGTTGCGAATTACAAAGCCTAGTCTCCGATAGCAGTCTTTAGCTAGCGATAATATGTGATCGTGGAATGTGAGACGCGTATCGAAGGCCACACCAAGATCCTTAACGGAGAAGACACGATGTATAGGCTCAGATCCAAGCTCGTATTGCGCATGAATTGGAGCACGCGCACGGCTGAAAGTACAGACACAGAATTTGGCAGAGTTAAAAAGAAGTTTGTTGTCCATACTCCACCGGAACACCAGGTTAATGTCCCCTTGCAGTAACTCACAGTCGGTTTCTTCCTCTACGCTGTGAACTAACTTCAAGTCGTCAGCATAAAGAAGACATTGAGATGACCTGAGAACCGACTGGAGATCATTAATCATTATTCCGAATAGGAAAGGTCCTAATATGGAGCCCTGACTCACCCCAGATTGTGTATGGTATGGGGCTGAGACAAAGCATCCATGCCGAACATATTGCTGGCGATCGCGCAGATAACTTGCAAAGAATGACAGTAACCTAGGACAGAAGCCAATCTGATACATTTTTTTAAGCAATACATCATTATCTACGCGATCGAAAGCTTTCCTAAAATCTAGATAAAGGACATCAACCTGGGTGCCTCTATCAAGATGTTCAGAAACAATATCGACCAAAGTTAAAAGGTTTGTGTTTACGGAGCGATTAGGCCTAAAGCCATGTTGAGCATCACGTAAAAATGGTCTAACTTGGGTTGACAGGGTTCGATGGAGTATGGATTCAAACAACTTAGCCAATGTAGGAAGAACGGCTATTGGTCTGTAATTTTCTACCGCAGAGGTGTCGCCCCCTTTCGGGATTGGCCTTACCCTTGATAGTTTCCAGTGACGAGGATATACACCGGACATAAGCGACAGATTTAATACGTATTGTATCGGGATTTTCAGACTCTCGGCACATCCCTTCAAAATGTATGCTGGTATATTGTCTGGTCCTACAGAGCAGTTGGCCTTGAGTCGTTTTATTGCAGCCTCAACCTCCCCCATCGATATTGACTTAATATCGACGTGGTTAGCACGGGTGCGCCAAAGTATTTATAAAATTGCAACTTAGATTATTGGAACTCCGAAAATTTTTCTTATACAATTTAACTTCATAATGATCGGTATTTAGAATAATCTTTGTTCATAATCATCATCACATAGAATTATTTATGTTCATAATATTGTTTTTCATACATATTTTTAGTACTAACTTTTATGTTTATATAATTTTTCACTATACTTTTTTTATGCTATATATTCTAATGTTATAGGTATTTATTTTTATCTGTACTGGTATTTTTGTTTGATTAAATATAAATCGTACTATTACTGTAACCTGCACAAATTAGCTACCTGCACAAATCAGGTTGTGGCAGAGTAGGTACTGTACTAAACGGGTTCCCTCTAAACTTTTTTTGTCCGAAACGCTTAGGACATAACAGACTTCGTATAATCTATTTTGGCATCAACTTAATGAGAGAGAAACATCACTTGGCTTAAATAACAATATTTCGAATATTATTTTGTCCGAAACTATCTTGGCATATCATTAATTACGCCGAGTGTTATAAGACAGAAATTAGATTTGCATTTTTTTTGGGCATGTAGCCACATGTTCGAAACTTGCCTTTTTCGTCAGGCAGAATTTGCTGTGAGGGCGAAAATTTCTGCAGTGAGCGAGCGAAGCGAGCGAACAAAACCTTCCGGGGCAGATCCGACTCGGATAGGTTAGGTTAGAAGACTAAGGCGGGAGCAAAGCTCCCGCCTTAGTCTTCGAGGTTATTTTTTTTTTAGCAACCTAGAAAGTACTCAGCTCAGTAACACAGTAAGTAACGTATAGAATATTACTACTACCTCGATTATATTGAGAGGTTGTAATTATTCCTTCTCTGTTATGCTAAAACAAACTATGCCGATACTTTTTATGCACATCCAGATTATGCCTCATCAATTCGTCATAAATAGGAGCATCGAAATTATTCTCGAATAATATTCGAACAACTCGAAATCTGCCACAAAGAAATATGTTAAAGTTGAGTATGTCACAACAGTTTCTGAACAAAGCCCATTATGGCTACATAGTTTATGTTATTCATAAAAGAATTATACCACAACAGAGTGAACCTAATGGGAAAATGTTTATAAATAAACAATTTATTTCAAATAACTTTATGAGTATAGATTAATCTACTTGACGACTTTAGGAGGATAAAATTTCGAAATAAAAATCGTTATGAACATTGTAGGTAGAAGTATAATTTTTAGTAAGAAAAAAAGTATGATAAAAAAATTTCGGAGTAATGATGATTATGAGTAAAAAACGGTATTAGTAAAAATATTCGAAGAAAAAATTGTATAAGTGCCAATATGGACCCGGTTAGCACTGGGGTCGCAGCCCCGATCTCCAGCCCCCATCGGATCCAATTGTGGAACATCGGGCAAAAATACTCCAGAGAAGTACTCTGCAAATGCATCAGCAGCATCAGCTCCGGCAAATTTCTTCCCATCAAACGTCACACTAGAAACAAATCCGCCCTTTTCCTTAAGACTACCAAGGTACTGCCAAGAAGCGCAAGGATTGTCTTTTACTTTATTCTGGATTCAATCAAGGTAGCCCTCGTACGCAGACGCTATTCGTTTCCTCACAGCAGACCTCAGTTTTGAAAACTCATCATACACGTCTCTACTCTGTGTAGCTTTCCATTTTCGATGCATCTCATTTTTCACTTTTAGGTCATTAATAAGGTCTGCTGTGTACCAAACTGGGTAACGTCTGGTAGGTTTCCTTGAACGAATTCGTTTAGGGATGCATACGTCAAATATTTTATACAGAAGCTCATACATGACATCAACAGCACTATCGACATCCTCAGCACTACGAGGGCTGTTCCGAAAGTTTTTAGTTGCTCCGGTTCTATTCATGCGATTTAAATTAAATTTATATCATTGTAAGGGACATTTTAATACTTATTATGGTTAATAAATTTATGCATGTAATGGGAATAGTTTTTTTATTATATTTCTTTTACAAAAAGCTGTTTTGTATGAAATTTAACATTGTAGGGAAAAATTGGCCATTTTTGACACATTGAAGCATATTTTGTATAAAAATCTTTAAAAACCGTCCTTAAGTATACCCGGGATAAATAATTTAGTTCATTTTGCATTTTTTTAATTACAATTGAAGAACAATGATTATTGATTGAACGATGATTTTTACAATATTCGTAATTCCAATTTTAGAGTTTACGATTTTTTTCGATACCTACTCATTTATGATGAAAGTAAAAGATATCACGTAATTTGTACTTAAAAATTACGGAAATATCTTCAATTACTAGTACCTATAAAATAAAATATTTTTTTAAGCGAATGATGTTCAATAGCATCTCATTAAAAAAGTCTCTTAAAAACCGGTAATCATGGTCATTGGAGTAAGGCACGACACGTCTAAGTAAAACAAAATAATAAAAATATCTAAAATCTTTACTGAAACAAATTTACACCGCCTAAAGCGTCATTTAAATATCCCTCAAAATGGTGTAAGTCTTATTGAAATCGCATGAATATAACCGGAGCAACTAAAAACTTTCGGAACAGCCCTCGTAAGAACTTCCTGCCAGCTAACCTCCAAGATTAATTTATATAATAATTCATAGTTGCCTTTAGGGAAGTTCCAGTCCCGATGGATGTCCACATTGCTGGGACTCAATCGCTCAAACCGTGATCGGCGTACAATACCATCCGTCGAAACCATAATCTCAAGGGGAGGATGGTACGTATCCGAACTGGGAACCAATCCACCTTCTGCCATCTCTAGAACTACAGTATGCGAAATACGTTCCGACACCAGTACAACATCTAGCTTACTTCCATGTGCATTCGTCACCTCATTCGTCTCTTTCAAACCACAAACAGCTAGGAAATATCCGTAATAACTTAAAACATTTTGAGAAGCATAGACCGGATTCAAGTTCAAATCACCTAGTACTACCACGACACCCTTCAGTGTGTCAATCACAGCTTCTACGGTTTGAAACCAGGTGATATAAGTCTCATCCGTTGCACCCGGAGGAATGTACACCACGCAAGCATAACATTTAATGTTTTGAATAACAAACGACGCCCATAGATCTTCCCCACTCGCCGTTTCCAGGTGTCGACAACGATGAAGCTCAACACCGGGCCGCGCCGCGAGGAGCACGCCGCCGCCGCGCGCGCCGGTGGCGCGGTCTCGGCGCAGCACGCTCCACCCACCGCACGTCAGCTAATACAAATACAAATACAAATACAAATACAAATATTTTATTTCCAAAAAAGAAGAACATTACATTTATACTGACCCCCACACTAGGCGGTGCCTGTCCCGTGGAGGAGGTTAAAATTTACAGAACAGGAGTAACGTACGTTTTACGGCTAGCGGTAACAATACTATATTATTTAATGAATTAAATTACAAAAAAAGGACGGAGATAGGTGAAATTATAACTTAAAAACAATTCTAGAATACTAAAACATTTAAAAAGACTTATAAAAACAAATCTAAAAGAGAATGAGATCATTATCATAAAACTTAAGACTAGTTTTTGTCTATTAGTAGGTGTGTGTGTGTGTTCATGTGTGTTTGTGTGTGTGTGTGTGTGTGTGTGTGTGTGTGTGTGTGCGTTAGTATGAAACCTTAACAATGCGTTCAGTCTCAGTGTAAGATAAATGCACCAGAACTTTACATAAGAGTTTCTTAGTTCGTATAACAGAGAGTTTTTTGAAGTCAAATATTCTAACTAATTTATTGTATATACGTGGGAACAGGAATACTGGAAACCGGCGTGCAAATGAAGTTTTGACAGAAGTAACAGGTATTTTGTAGATACGGTTTTTAAGTAAAGAGTTGTAGTTCGGTGAGCTTAGAACGGACTTGTGAACATGCTGTACAACTCTTGACAGATATAATTTGCGAACACTGAGTAGTCGAGTTTCATTGAACAGGGCATCGGTGGGATATCTAATTGGTTTTTTCAGTGCTACCTTTAAAACCGCTCTTTGTGCTCTCTCTAATTTCATTAAGACGGTTGATGAGGTTCCCCCCCAGGCTAGAATGCAGTAATTTATAATTGATTGTCCCAGAGCTAGGTAAATAGTTTTTAATAAACTGATGTCAGCTGACTCTCGGAGCATTTTCATTGTATGAATTAGTTTGCGAACACGGCCCGACACAGTAGCCACGTGCTCTCTGAAGTTCATCTTTTCATCGATAACTATCCCAAGATATTTAATTGAGCTGGCTCTGGATATGTAGTCGCAAGTGCAATGTTCAGTTTGAGAGCAACTGTGGACCCGAAGATCCCGCTGGTGTCTCGGCGCTGACGCAGAGGTTTTATGAAAGCAAAGCTCAGCGTCATTTACGGCATCAGTGAGAAACGTTTCGGTCACGGCTACGATATCGAATTCCAAAGATGAAAGAATTTGCCTGAAGTGACTAAGTTTGGTATTGAGGCCTCTAACGTTTTGATATGCGAAGTCTATCATCGTCCCTCTTCTTTTCTGTTCGATGATCGGTAGTTCCTGAATCTGAGGCGTTGTTTTTATATAGTCTTCGAAAAAACCACGCTTTCACTCGAGCATTTTCAGGCCACACCTCCGGTGACAAGCATTTCTCATACAATTCCAGCGGGACGCCAATTTTGTAGGACTTATACGAACCTTTCGGCTTGAGCTCCTGTACCGTGCAAGTTTTTTCTGGACACATAGATTTGAGATACGCACGTATGTCTTCTACGCCCGATACCATGTTCCAGAGATGAATAAACTTCAGGAACTCTACTGCTTTGAGAGTAGTGACTTCGGGTCCGGCTGTGCACCGCAGAGAAGAGAAACGTTTTTTATCTGTCCTGGTTGCTTTGCTTTTATCCACTCGAGGGCTTTCCAGAGGAGTATCCGTCTCTTCATCTGTTGACACAGTAAGTGTTCGAACCAGACTGCCCTCCCTAGATGCTGCGAGAGATGACTCCGAATTTTCTGTTTCATGAAGCGAAACAACAGTTGTGGATTCTTTGCCATCTTTAGTCGTCACGGGAGTTAATTTTGGTACTTGCCTAGGCCTACGTCTCCGTTTTGATTTCTTTCCTGGAGCGACGTTATGAGTAGACTCCGGAGTTTTCAATGCCGCGCACCTACAGTTTCCTGACGATGAAGGCTTTAATTGGTTAAGTCTTTCGTGAACCATTTCCAGCTGTTTCGTGCAATCGGTGAGTGCAGCTTGATATTTGGCAACTGCAGAAAGAGCATCAGCTAATTGCTCTGACAACATAGTCATTTGGTCGCGGATTTGACTTATTTCCAGCATCATAGATGTATCCTCACCTGATAACTGTATGTGTGGTGCAGACTCGCCCCTGATGTTGCTTCTTAATTGAGTCGTAGGCGTGGGTTCTTCGCTTTTGTTTCCAAGCGCGACGTTCCTAGCGATAAGAGGCGTCCCAACCGGCGTCGCACAATTTGGGCCAGATCTTTTATAGGTTATACAGCATTCAGGGCATACCCATACATCCCTTTCAGCCATCGTAAGCGTTTTACTAATGCACGACAGGTGATAGAGCTTACCGCAAGAGGCCACCATGCATTGAAGATACTCCTCACCCACTGCAAGTTCAAACGGGCAGCCGTGGCATTTTAGCTCCGTACTATCGGCTCTTTGCATCATCATCGTGTCAATTTCACCCCTAGTTTGTACCGACTAGCGTTCAATTTAAGACTGCGTATCACCGCCCGGGGCGTAGCGCTTGCGTAGCTCTCGTAGCACTTCGTAGCAGCCGACGTAGCCGATGATTGCAGTTGCGGTGACGTCAGCGCGCGCGCGTCGCAGTGGTTTATTTCGCAGCGTGCGTAGAACAATTGATGGCTCAGGGGTTAGGACAGCGGTCTGTGAATCCGACGCACCGAGTTCGATCCCGAGGAACTTCATAAAAATTCAATGTCTCTTTCTAAGTCCGCCCACTGGGCGGAGACGACCCGTAACAACTCCGCAGGTGGAACAAGGAATTGAAGTTGCACTTTTCAACCAATCACAATTTAGATCAATGAATAAATATTCGCAGATTCATTGCAAGACAAACACGTCCGCTCGAGGCGACTGCGGCGGACCGACATATTCCGAGATATTTTAGTGGTACCAATTTATTACTATAAGTAAGAAAAAACAAGATAATAAATATTACATTTTGTGATTAAATTAACTTTTTGTCAGTTATGACTATGTTTTACCTTGACTATGGTCTTCAAATGCAAAAAAATATTTGCTCGCAGCACGTTTGTGACCCAGTGGTAGTGGTATGTGCCAGTGAAATGCGATCGCTTTCTTCATTGCATTTATACTAGCAATTTGCTCTCAATTTACTCTTCAAAATAAACTAGATAAAAAGTCCAAAACTCACTGCACTGGAGAAATAACACGTGAAGTTTGGTTTTCAGCCATTTATGGTTCTTACGAGCTTTATAAGCCGAATCTCAGTCTCGTTCTTACGTTTGTGGTTTACAACCCAAATGTTTGCATGCCTAAGACTTACAATGCAATATCCAAAACATAACTTAGCATATAGCTAGTTAAGGAAGTTTGTGTATTCTTGTATATTTATGTCTCAAAATGTGAAATACTGCTGTGTCACTTAGTTCTGTTATTTCTCCAATAAAGAAAATAAAATGAAAATAAAAAACATATTTCTGATAATAACCCGCTATTACTTTGACACCAGACTTAATAAAATATACTTGGTAACACTTCATATCGTTCACCCAGTACAAATGTTATAGTTCGTGAAATATAAATTGGTAACTTTCTACCTACATTATAGTAAGAATAAACATTCAATTTATATTTCTCGAACTATACATGGTTAATATTAGTATTGTGTTTGTGTGCTCTAGATGAAATGCTCGGGGCAGAAGTGGAGGACGGAGACAGGGCGGGTGGAAGCACTGAGTTGATGCCGGGTGAGTACACTCTCTTGCAGCAATCCTTTGTTTGTGTTTCTGACCAAATCAAATCCGTAGCTTAATAGTTGCATTGTCTGTTTGCTTCAGGTGGAGACCCCCTAGCCAAGCCAGAGATTGTGAACGACGATGAGACTAGTAACGAACTGTTGCGTAAGTACAGTCAACGTTGTACAAGTATACGACTCTGATAAAGTAGCCAAATAGTTTAAATTAAAGTTTTTTTTTTGCATTTACAACACTATATTTGACAAAATTAAAAAAAAAACTCGTGCTTGTTCTGTTAAATAAAAAAAAACACGTACCTTCATAATATCACACCTGCCTTCCATTCCAACACTATCTGTAGAAGAATGGCCACACTGCAATTAAAGATAAAACATTTAATTAATGTTACCCAGCATTACAGTCTTAACACGCGGAGTTCAGCAACTCAACTACAGATGCCGTAACCAGCGCTATTTGTCTGTCCCTCTCACACTTGCGTGGTCTCACGTTTGACTTGTATTGTTGTTGCAGTCTGTCCTCGCGCCCGGCGACAGCTCGCGATGACTTGCTCCGTGAGGCTCGAGCGCCTCCGCGGCGATGAGGGACACACGAGCATGCGCGGTGGGGAGAAACCTTACACGTGTGAACACTGCGGCGAACGTTACACTAACAAGACTATTTTAAGGAATCACATACAACATTCTCATCATTCGTCCAGAACCCAAGAGTTATCATGTGCTTTTTGTAATTCTAAATTTCATACAAAATTGCTTTTACTAGAGCACGAGAAAAATGAACATGGTGTGTCGTATTTCATGTGTGATGTTTGCGAGTACACGACAGGTGATAAGAACAGTTTGCTGGCTCATTTGAGCATTCACAACGTAAATACACAACCAAGTCGAGAGATGACGCACGCTGGCGTTAAGCCTTACACATGTAATCTTTGTAAATACAGGTGCATTACTAGTTTAGATTTACGAAAGCACCGGAGAATTCATACTGGAGATAAGCCGTTTAAATGCAGCACATGTGACTTGGAGTTCACTCAGAAATCACACCTACAAACACATGAGATGACACACACTGGCGTTAAGCGTTACAAATGTAATCTTTGTGAGTATAGGTGCAATAAGCCTTATTTCTTAAGAATTCACGAGAGGATTCATACTGGAGAGAAGCCGTTTAAATGCAGTACTTGCGACTTGAAGTTTAGAGAAAAAAAAAGTCTAAAATGTCATGAGAAGACACACACTGGCGTTAAGCCTTACAAATGTAATCTCTGTGAGTACAGGTCCAATCATGGTGGTAACCTACAAGTTCACCAGAGGATTCATACTGGAGAGAAGCCATTTAAATGCAGCACATGTAACAAACAATTCGGTCAGCGACAGTACTTACGAAGACATGAGATGACACACACTGGCGTTAAGCCTCACAAATGTAATCTCTGTGAGTACAGGTGCATTACAAAGGGAGATTTACGAAAGCACCAGAAGATTCATACGTATAGCAGGTAGGAGATATTGATTTGAAACCACTAAAAGAAAAACATTCCGGTGAACAACGTTAGTGTAGTGTCCGCTAGTGGTCGGGGAGGAGGCCCGCGATACTGAACTCGACGGTTGCTGTTTCCAATTGTCTGTCGCCGGTAGGTTCGCACGACCGTCCATGTATAGCTGTTATATCAGATGATGTTGTATCAAGGAACGTGTAACTTACCCCCTTATTCATAAACGACTCCTAACTTAGCAAGCCGCTAACTATTGTTTGTCCCTTTCGGTCTTCTCGATATGTCTATAAAATTCTATTCAAAATTCGTTTATTTATCAAACATGGTCCTATGGTGTTGTATCCTTCTTTCAAGTGTCAACTTCATTCAAGGTATTAAATAACTAGTATTTAGGTAACGAAGTGTTTTACAAATCTAAATTTAAACTTGTAGTTTAGTTCGGGAAATATTATTTGACCGACTCTTATCTTACTTACGTACGACCTTTTGTTTTGCATCATCAACAATAGAAAAGTGCTACACTGCTGATTGTCTAGTAAGTGTTAACGCAAAACAAAAGGTCGTAAGTAAGATAACAGTCGGTCAAATAATATTTCCCGAACTATAATCATTATTACTAAGTACTCATAAACTGGTTGAAGTGTTAATAAACAGTAGTTAACAAAGTGTTTCATAAAACTAAATCTTAGATTGCAGTTAAACATTATACCTAACCCATTAACCTACCTAAACACTAGCTGAATATATGGACAAGATTTTTTGTTCTCAAATAAGACCGAAAGGGACAAACAATACTTAGCGGCTTGCTAAGTTAGGAGACGTATATGAATATTTAAGGGAGTTAAAATATAATTAAACTCAACTCTTAACTCACGTGTATTCAGTCACTACGCGCGAGGCGTGAACGCGAGCTCAGTGCTTGATAATGGAGACCTAGGCTCTCCGGAACATGTCGCGCGTAGTCACTAAATGCACGTGAGTTTTACCGTTTAATTATATTTATAGTTGTTATGTCTCACGAAAGTTTAAACGTGTATTATAACTTGTCGTGAGATCATTGTGTATAGCAACATAATACCTACATGTATGTATATTTAACTGAATGAATAAAAATGTTGTCATAGATTAATGTTTTTTTTTCTTATTATGAATTAATTTACCTTGACCTGAAAAACGAAATGTTAACAGACAAGAATACTAAAGTTCCGACCGCGAACATCGAGTATATGCATAGCAGCGCTATATCCTATAATTATGTATATATACGTATATAGGTCGTTTGTGGTGCGCGTGCCGCGCCCGCTGCAAGACACCATCGCGAGTGCCGACTTCTGGCCGAAGGGCGTCGTGTTTCGGCAGTTCCGGGGCAATCTGCCGAATCCTACGTCAGATCAGACGACGCAACGGAGCCACGTCGAAGTTGATATGTTTATTTTTAGTTCGCAGTGCCTTGGTTTTTATTTTATTTTTATGCTGTGAAACTTATTGGAATAAAATGTATGCATGGTTTCCATACTAATAAATAAAATTGAAATATGAGTTCTCGAGGTAAGTTTACTGATCCAAGATTTTTCGAGAGTAGGTCATAAGACACCAGATCAAATGCCTTCGACAGGTCGAGGCAGCAGGCACAGACCGGCGTGCTTCTAGTTACATAGCACGCAACAGTGTGCTTCAGGCTCGAAATAGCACTTGTAGTCGCGAGTCCGGGTCTGAACCCAAACTGATTATCATTAGCAAGAATAGGTACTTTGCTTAATTGAGCGTTAAGCACGCTGTTTTTTTTATTGTGCAACGCATAGAGAAAAGAAAGGGTTATATTGTAACACTACTGCTATAGCGCAGCGCAGGCCTGCTCCCGCGAACACCGAAGTTCGTAAATTTCGGGGATTTGTCTCTGTCACTCCAACGAAGTTGTCATTAGAGTGACAGAGAAAAATCTTC
Organism: Thaumatotibia leucotreta; assembly: GCA_025490895.1. Classification (NCBI taxonomy): domain Eukaryota; kingdom Metazoa; phylum Arthropoda; class Insecta; order Lepidoptera; family Tortricidae; genus Thaumatotibia; species Thaumatotibia leucotreta. Next base: position 36,246 of record JALPQI010031364.1, read on the forward strand.
GAAATTTGCGGATTTCCGTGTCCGCGGTATGGCCGCGATGATCGACACAGGCCGTCGTGGCCTGTTTATTTGCCTCCCAATATTGAGTTAATAGCGTTCGCCGCTTCGCAAGCTGGTATTGTATCACCTTTTTGTCATTGCCTAGGTACCCAGTCCCAGGAGCGGCATCGTTCGTGCGTGAGTCTAAGTTAGGCTTCACAGTGAAGTGCTCCCTGAATTTTAACTTAGATTTAGATAAGATTATTGTCTACCTACTACCTACACATGTTTTTCCAAAGTGAATACTTACTTACTGTTGATGTCCCAGCATAAATTACCATAAATGACCGCCTTGCCCTCCTATGAGCCTCCCTGACGTGTTTGTTCCAGCCAATAATACGACGTTTAGCATTTTTATAAGTTTGTTACGCTCGATAAATCTATTAGTATTTGTTGCGGATTCACTTAGGGCTGATATAATATCACACTACAAGTGATTTCGTGCGTGCCTTGAAAAACACTATTTTTACAAAATTAAAGATTGAGCGCAGTAACGCGCTCTAAGTATGTTCGATTGTGTATGATATGGAAGCGAAAATGGCGTTATGGCGGAAGGAAAAATACAACCTACTTTATATTTTACTGAATTTAATTCATAAGCCCTAAAATTCCATAACAAGATGACCTTTGCTTAAATTAACTATTAATGATGATAATGTTCTGTATGTTGACTAGACGAAATTACAAGACGCAGAAATGTCAACTAGACGTGTGCGCCGCGCCGGCGTCACGCCGCCGCCGACCTTTTTTGCCACGCCGCCGCCGCCGACTAATGGTCGGCGTGAAATCGGCGTGGCCTTGACTGAATAACAGAGTTAGTTCTTAAGGGCTAAAAACTAGACACTAAGCTTCGTATTTGCTTTAGGTATCTAAATAATGCTTTTATGTAGGGAATTTAGTGTCAACCTATTAGTTGCTTTCGAGTATTATCACCCAATACCTATTCGTAGGTTCTTAGGCTCGACAACTTCCAGCCTCCTGAACAAGCCGGTTTCGGTTTCTAGAAAAGCTTTAGCACCGTAAATCACATACACAAGCAACGTCAGGATATACCGAGAGGTATAACTTGCCCCTCAGGTTAGCATTCGTGGTCGTGGTCTATGAAGCATTTGATTTGATCGAGACCTGGGCTGTACTACAGTATCTTCAGCGGTAACAAGTAGACTACTCTTCATTGCGTTGATAACCCATTTCTGCGGGTTGTGACTTATCAACTCATCAATTTCTATTTCGCGATCTTCCAACCAACCACTCCGATTTTACGCAGCGTGGATCACTTCAGCAACCCGAAAGTTGAGTGAGGTACGGATCTGGTCTCTCCAGCGCATGAGGCTCGTTCCTCTCGACCTTTTCTTTCCAATCTTGTGGCAATAAGTTTTTGGAGGTCTTCTCCAGGTTTGCGGGCTATGTGTCCAAAGAACAACCAACCAACAAACAGTAGAACAAGTAAGCCAAATAGGCTCAAACCATGACCTTTTAAATACAATTCAGTTTACGTTCGGCTAGCCAATTTTTCACAGTTATTCTATGCAACTGACACATTGCGATTCAGTTTAGGTCCTAAACTGAATCGCATTAGGAGATCGTGGTAGCCCCCTAGTTCATCTTAAAGACCGGTATTCGAAATCCAGACCATTACAGCGATAATTAAGACAAGGAGATGTCTTGTCCCCAAAACTGTTTACTGTTGCTTTGGATGATGTTTTCAAGATTTTGGGCTGGAATGGGATGGGCTTGTCATCAACTGCGGTTTGCCGACTATAAAGTTATATTGGATGAAACGAGTGAGGCGAGCTGGCGCGCCTCTGCAGCCTTAAGTGGAGTTCGGCTTTCGACCTTCGCAAGGGATCGAAACGAATTGGAGGGCCACAGAGTGTCACACTAAACCATTGTGTAGCATGGGAGCGCTAGGCTCTGGCAGCTCGGCCTTCAGCCTCGTCACCTGGCGTTCCTCTGTGGGAAGCTCCAGGCCTTCACCCTTACGCGAAACTGGGCCTTCGCTATCTATTTAGATACAGAGACGTGTGTGCGCGCCTCTGCGTGAGTGGGTCTGCTGCCTTCGCTGGCGTTAAGACGGTTGGGAAGCGTAATTGTATCGGAGAGCACTGAAATCGTGACACTCCGGGCCTTCGGCCTTCGCGGGTTTGACGCCTCGCCATCGGGTCTTCGGCCCTCAGGTTTGGCTTATTTAGATACTAGGGATTATCTGCCCTTAGATCTTATTGTGATTAAGAACATTAAAAGTTTAAAAGGTGTACGTTTAAATAGAGAATTTTGTGGTTGTAAAACATGGTTATATATTTTTTTGCATATTCAAATGTAGTTAAAATGTAAACTGAACAACTATTATTTCAGCGTTAAATCTAAATAAGGCCAAACACTATAACTTAATGAAAATAAAACAAGCCTGAGAAGAAGCATCTAGCGGACCAGCAAGGCAGTGGCAACTGACAGGTTACTGCTGGTCTCCTGTTCGTTGCCGCTGCGATTTAGGCTCTACTTTTCACTTACGACCAGGTGGAGTGGAGCCACTTTGTTGTGCCAATATAAAAAATAAAGCATTAATGTATTTGCAATGGATCCGTATTATCCAAAGTATCCGGATCCGCTGATTTTCGATATCCGCATTATCCAAATCCTGAAAATCGACGGATGTTGCAAACCCTAGTTGAGAGCCGCAGAACTGGAAGCACCAACGTAGCTCAAAAAATCGATGAACTGAAGTGGCAGTGGGTTGGACATACATTACTCGCAAAATTACCGGTGGGGCAAGTGATTTTTTAGTGGCAAGCATATACTGGTCGACGCAGCGTAGGATGCCTCCCAATACGATGGACCGATCACCTAGTAAAGATAGGTGGAATCCAATGGACGTGGGCTGCGCCCTATTTATCCTTATGGCATGTTATTAGGGGATTTGAGAGATCTAATGTGAATAGGGCTAGTCCAAACCCAGTTAGGTACTGTTGAAAATATTATGTTACGACATGGTGGGAAGAGAAAACTGATATGTACTGATCAGATGTTGGATAAGGTGGTCAGTGGCGGTGTTTGATGAACATTTATATTGTATTTATCTAAACTATAACAAAGAAACTATCGAATTCCGCTTTTTTATTCATGTGACCTTGACGCCGATTTCACGCCGAAATCACGCCGCCGCCGCCGACTTTTCAGCAAACGCCGCCGCCGATCATTTTTAGATCGGCGCACACGTCTAATGTCAACATTGTCAATTTCACCGACTCCGACATGCGTACTATATAATTACCTTTTCCCCTCACTAGCTCGTAAAGCGCTCGTTTATCCTTTAATACAAGCGGGTAAAAACGCTTTTTACCAACTTGTGAATAAAGTAATTTGACATTGCTCTAATTCCTATAGCCCCCTACTGCCTAGTATAAGTGGATCTGTATGACCGTAGTAAACATGCGCGATCGGAGCTCACATGTTAAATTGGTTGTTTCTCATGGGTGACTTTGTAAGCCATTGGCTATATTTAAGTTCCAGAAGTAACTCTATTCTACGATACGTTTGGACATTGAGTTTTAAATGGTTTCTTTAAGTTAATTTACATTTGGATGAGATTTGTAATCATATTTCCTCGCGATAGTGAGGGGAAAAAAGTTGTATTACACTTGGCGGCAAAGTTTGTTCAACTCTCGTGCTTTGAGACCTTCGCAATGCTCAAGATTCCAGTTTTTGAACCACTCGCTACGCTCGTGGCTCAATTTTGGAATCTTTCGCTAGCTCAGGTCTCAATATTGGCACGACAGTTAAACAACAACTTTGCCCCCTTGTATAATAAATAACTATTTCATCACACTTGCTGTCTAAGCGCGCCATTGCTTGCATGCATCACGCATAGAAATGAAAGTACATCATTTAATAATATTTGGTCTTAAAACTTTTTTTTTTCGGCAAGTGTGATGAAAAACATTGTATACATCACGGTCGGTAAGCGGAATACTTACTCGAGACATTAAAAGGCACTACACTAACGCTCTCGTTAGTAATTACGTACTTACCTACCTTGATGCACAATGTACTATTTTGAGTTTCCTCGCTATAGCGCGCTAAGCCATAGTGAGGAGAAAAGTTTGTGTTACTCACCGGTGCAATAGTGCATTACTTTATAGCCGCCGGGACGAAAGGGGCCGGCCGAAGACATATAGGTAGACGGCCTGAGGCGGGCAACCCCATATTTCCGGCCGAGGTATGTATAGTGCTTTTCTCAAACATGTAATGAAATAAATAACAAAAATATCAAAGTTTTATTTTTTAATATGCTTAGTATTGCATAGTAGCAGAATGTCATGATGCCTGTAGCACAAATTTATGTGGAATGGAATTAAAAAAGAGCACTTTGCTGGCCTAGGCCTTCAAGAATTGTATTAAATTCCTTTAACGACCTCTTGTACTAGTCGCACCTGAAACGTCATAATTCGCAGCCTATTATAAGGAACATAACTACGTACAATATTGCAATGCATGTTTGAGAAAATACTATTATAATCAAAAAATAAGGCTATAATTTTGGGCAATTATTTATATTTCAATTATATAGACATTATATGTATTATATTTCATATTAAGTTTTTTATGATTACATATAGTTATATAACGATCTTATGACAAGTTACACATTCCTCAATACAACATTATCTGATAATATACCTGTGGCCTATACCACAAAACTTTACAAGCTTTACAAATTTGTATAAATTCCCATACAAAAAGTTGCCAATTTTGTAGAATTGTACGCTTGTAAAGTTTAGTGGTATAGGGGCATACATGAACGGTCGTGCGAACCTACCGGCGACAGACAATTGGAAACAGCAACCGTCGAGTTCAGTATCGCGGGCCTCCTCCCCGACCACTCGCGGACACTACACTAACGTTGTTCACTAGAATTATTCCCTTTTAGGTGTCTTTGTATTTTTTTATATTTACTACCACCACTGTAGCTATAGTGGTTCCAAATCAATATCTCCTACCCGGTATGAATCTTCTGGTGCCTTCGTAAATCTCCCTTTGTAATGCACCTGTACTCACAGAGATTACATTTGTGAGGCTTAACGCCAGTGTGTGTCATCTCATGTGTTTGTAGGTGTGATTTTTGAGTGAACTGTAAGTCACATGTGCTGCATTTAAACGGCTTCTCTCCAGTATGAATCCTCTGGTGGCATCGTAATTGTGAACTAGTAATGCACCTGTACTCACAAAGATTACATATGTAAGGCTTAACGCCACCGTGTGTCATCTCATGATATTGTAGAGTTTGTTTCTGTCTAAACTTCAAGTCGCAAGTGCTGCATTTAAACGGCTTCTCCCCAGTATGAATCCTCTGGTGCCTTTGTAACTCTGCCTTTGTAATAAACCTGTACTCACAGATATTACATTTGTAAGGCTTAACGCCAGTGTGTGTCATCTCATGACTTTGCAGATGTGATTTCCGACTGAACTTCAAGTCACATGTGCTGCATTTAAACGGCTTCTCTCCAGTATGAGTCCTCTGGTGAACTTTTAAGTTACTACGCTTAATGCACCTGTACTCGCAAAGATTACATTTGTGAGGCTTATCGCCAGCGTGTGCCATCTCATGTCTTCGTAGGTCTCGTTGCCGACTGAATTTTTTGTTACATGTGCTGCATTTAAACGGCTTCTCTCCAGTATGAATCCTCTGGTGATTTCGTAAATTACTGTGATCATTGAACCTATGCTCACAAAGATTACATGTGTAAGGCTTAACGCCAGTGTGTGTCATTTCATGTCTTCGTAGGTGTGACTTTTGAGTGAACTTCAAGACACATGTGCTGCATTTAAACGGCTTCTCTCCAGTATGAATCCTCTGGTGAATTTTTAAGTGACTACGCGCTATGCAGCTGTACTCGCAGATATTACATTTGTAAGGCTTAACGCCAGTGTGTGTCATCTCATGTCTTTGTAGATTTGTTTTCCGACTGAACTTCGAATCACATGTGCTGCATTTAAACGGCTTCTCCCCAGTATGAATTCTCCGGTGCTTTCGTAAATCTGAACTAGTAATGCACCTGTACTTACAAAGATTACATGTGTAAGGCTTAACGTCAGGGTGCGTCATCTCACGACTTGGTTGTGTATTTACGTTGTGAATGCTCAAATGAGCCAGCAAACTGTTCTTATCACCTGTCGTGTACTCGCACACATCACACATGAAATACGACACACCATGTTCGCTTTTCTCGTGCTCTAGTAAGAGCAATGTAGTGTAGAACGTAGAAGTACAAAAAGCACATGATAACTCTTGGGTTCTGGGCGAGTTATGATAATGTTGTATGTGTTTCCTTAAAATATTTTTGTTAATGTAACGTTCGCCGCAGTGTTCACACGTGTAAGGTTTCTCCCCACCGCGCATGCTCGTGTGTCCCTCATCGCCGCGGAGGCGCTCGAGCCTCACGGAGCAAGTCATCGCGAGCTGTCGCCGGGCGCGAGGACAGACTGCAACAACAATACAAGTCAAACGTGAGATCACGCATGTGTGAGAGGGACAGAAAATGAGCGCCGGTTACGGCATCTGTAGTTGAGTTGCTGAACTTCACGTGTTAAGACTGTAATGCTGTGTAACATTAATTAAATGTTTTATCGTTTATTGCAGTGTCGCCATTCTTCTACAGATAGTGTTGGAATGAAAGGTAGGTGTGATTTTATGAAGGTACGTGTTTTTTTTTATTTAACAGAACAGTACGAGTTTTTTTTTATTTTGTCTAATATTGTCCTGTAAATGTAAAAAAAAACTTTATTTTGGACTATTTGGTTACTTTATCAGTGTCATATGCTTGTACGACGTTGACTGTACTTACGCAACAGTTCGTTACTAGTCTCATCGTCGTCCACAATCTCTGGCTTGGCTAGCGGCTCTCCACCTGAAGCAAACATACAATGCAACCATTAAGTTAAGGATTTGATTTGGTCAGAAACACAAACAAAGGATTGCTGCAAGAGAGTGTACTCACCCGGCATCAACTCAGTGCTTCCACCCGCCCTGTCTCCGTCCTCCACTTCTGCCCCGAGCATTTCATCTAGAGCAAACAAACACAATACTAATATTAACCATATAATATTTGTACTGGGTGAACGATATGAAGTCATCATCATCATCATCATCTCAGCCATAAGACGTCCACTGCTAAACATAGGCCTCCCCTCTGGACCTCCACATGTACCGGTTAGATGCGACCTGCATCCAGCGTGTCCCGGCGACCTTCACAAGGTCGTCTGTCCATCTTGTGGGTGGACGTCCTACGCTGCGTTTGCCTAGCCGTGGTCTCCACTCGAGCACTTTGATATGAAGTGTTACCAAGTATATTTTATTAAGTTTGGTGTCAAAGTAATAGCGGGTTATTATCAGAAATATGTTTTTTTTTTCATTTTCTTTTCTTTATTGGAGAAATAACAGAAGTAAGTGACACAGCAGAAGTATTTCACATTTTGAGACATAAATATACAAGAATACACAAACTTCCTTAACTAGCTATATACTAAGTTATGTTTTGGATTGTAAGTCTTAGGCACGCAAACATTTGTGTTGTAAACCACAAACATAAGAACGAGACTGAGATTCAGCTTATAAAGCTCGTAAGAACCATAAATGGCTGAAAAACAAATTTCACGTGTTATTTCTCCAGTGCAGTGAGTTTCGGACTTTTTATCTGGTTTATTTTGAAGAGAAAATTGAGAACAATTAAACATGCTAGTAAAAATGCAATGAAGAAAGCGATCGTATTTCACTGGCACATACGACTACCACTGGGTCACAAACGTGCTGCGAGCAAATATTTTTTTACCATTAGTCAAAGGCAAAGGTAGCCTTGTTATGATCATGTTATTATTACCGGTGATATGAATGTGGACCTGCTGATGCCATCTGGAGCAAATCAGATCAGTTTTATGAACTTGTTACGTAAATACGAATTAATGCAGATTGTTTCGGAACCCACGCGTGTTACGGAAACAACCGATACCTTAATTGACATAATTTGTTGCAGACCTGATTTTAAAGCAACGGCTATGACGGTCACGCATAATAAAGATTTAAGTGATCATGGGTTTATCTATGCACAATTTCCTCTTGTGGTCCCTAGGCCTCTGCCTCGCACGATAACATACCGACCAATTAATAAATTTGATCCCGATACCTATAACTGGGCTGCCTCGGTAACGCCATGGCAGTGGGTAACGGAAACCGCAGATGTAGACCTGATGGTGGATCGGTTTATTGCACTTATTTTAGGACTATTTGACCATTTTGCCCCGGTAACAACAAGAACTTTTAAAGATCCTCCTTCGCCGTGGATTACGGACGTCATTAGAATTATGATGAAAGAAAGAGATAAGGCCGAGTTAAAAGCTAGGAAATCAAATTGTCCAGAAAAAAAGCAAACGTACCAATCACTTCGCAATTTAGTAACTTCTGCCATTCGAAAAGAAAAAAACTGCGTTCATGGCCCATAAAGTTAATGGTAATTTTCGTAATCCCAGGCGTACGTGGAACGAGGTTAACAATATTTTGGGTAGGCGATCAAAAGACGAAATACCACATCATCTGCGCGCGCCTGACCTAGTTAACAGCTTTTTCATAGACTCTGTGCCACTAGCACAACAAAAAATCCCCGATAACACGATGTCACACGCTAATTACCATTGCAACGTGGGGTACGAAAAGTTGCAATTGCATGGTGTCTCTGAAGAGAAAGTCAACCGACTAATCAATTCAATCAGCTCAAATGCTGTAGGCAGTGACGGTATTTCAATAACAATGTTAAAGTTAACCTTACCGCACTCACTTGCAGCAATTACAGCTATCTTAAATACCTCTATGTTATCGGGTAAGTTCCCATCGACCTGGAAAACCTCAATCGTCAAACCGATTCCCAAAAAGACATCTCCTGAAGCCTTTAGCGACTTACGACCAATTAGTATTTTGTCTGTTCTTTCCAAAATTCAAGAGAAAGTGGTGAATGAGCAGGTACAAATTCACATGGAAAAAAACAAAATACTACCTGAAGCTCAATCTGGATTCTGAAAGCAGCACAGCACTACAACTGCTATAGCGCATTTAGTAGATGAGTCCCTTAAGGCTTCCGATGATGGTCTGGCAACGATTCTTGTCTTGCTAGACTTTAGTCGCGCATTTGACAGCATCCTGATCACAGTGTTACTGAGCAGAATGAAGTACTTCGGATTCTCAGAGCCACTGTGTAGTTGGTTTGACAGCTATTTTTCCGGAAGAAACCAAATAGTCGAATGCCTAAATGCAGAAGATAAACCTATCCGGTCATCTCCGCGTAAACTTTGCAGAGGTGTGATTCAAGGGTCCATATTGGGTCCGACTTTGTACAGTTTGTATACATCGAATATTCCCAACGTAATTAAAAATTGCTCGTACCACATGTACGCGGATGACACTCAAATTATGAAGCACGTCCGCCCCTCTAAAATTGATGTTGAACTAGCAGTATCGCAAATTAACATCGACCTGGAGGCTGTGGAGGGTTGGTCGAGGGAAAATGGTCTTACTATTAACCCCAACAAATCAGTCTTCATAATATTAGGAACTAAAAAACAGATTGCTGAACTGCGACACTTTGAAATTGATTTACGTATATCAGGAGGGTCTATAAAGGAAGAGTGTCAGGTCAAAAATTTAGGCATTATTTTGGAAGGGTCACTTAGCTTTGAAGCTCATATTAACTCCAAATTACCAAAATGTTACGGTGCCCTAAAGTCTTTATATAAGCTTAGACCTTACTTGTCTCTAGATGTTCGGGAACGCTTATCAGACGCACTGGTACTGTCTCAGCTGGATTATGGAGACATTGTATACGGACCATGTCTAAAAAAAAAAAAAAAAAACTCATGTGTGCGTTTCTGCCAAAACATTCCCCGACGTTCTCGCATTAGTCCCTACCTAAATAAATCAGGTAAACTAAACATGTCTAATAGACGCAGGTTAAAACTGGCAACATTGGTGTTCTCAATCAAACAGATGGGTATTCCCCCTTATCTCGCTCGTAAGCTTGAGTGGAAGGGTAGCCGCAGTGCAAAGGTTCTTAGGGAACAAAAGGAAACTATATCCCTCCCATTTTTCCGGCTCCAGGCATTCAGAGGCAGCTTCCGATATGCTGCCTCTAAATGCTGGAATAACTTGCCCCCACCAGTTACTTATGCTAAGTCTCTGCCGGTTTTCAAAAAGCGATGTAAGGCATTTTTTCTGGACCTCCAAAAGGAAGACACCTTTACTTTTGGTTGACTGATCAACAACACAATTTTTTGGCTTTGGGTTATGCTCAATTTATGTTATAGTAAAATAACCGGACTATTACTTAGTCCAGTAATTTGTTTCTGAGTGTATGGAAAAATCAAATCTAGCAGTAGTTTATAATGGGAGTAATATCTGGTTCTACATGACTTAGACGTGATAATATTTGTAAACAATAAAAACATAAAATTGTTATTATAAATTAATGTAGAAAAAGTCACTGGAGTTACTTTAGTAATTAGATTTAGTAATGGTTGTGGCAGAATAACAGCGTCTGCTGCTGGAAGCCTTGGAGCTTCCCGCGTAGACACATGCTGAGCCACCATCCATTTCTTTAAGTTTGTTATCTGTTCTGTTACTGTGTATTTCTGCTCTTTGTACTTATGCAAACTTTTGGAATAAATTTCTTTATTATTGTTATTTCCTTTATTTAACTTCTTTCTCAGTTTAGGGTTTTTATAAAATGAATATACAATTAAAATACAATACAACATACAAAAACAATACAAAATATAAACACTTTATAAAAAACCTAAAATAGGGTGCCGCCGGCAACGGGGCGGGCCCAAGCTGCCGGTGGTTAAGGTCGCAGAGAGAGGAACCGACGGACTATCCGCGCCGTGTCCAGGATTACCGCCTTCTGTATCCGACCCTTGATCCAGCCATCTAGCGAGAGACTCTTAAGGTGTTGGTCGAGACTCTTCGCTATTAAACCGTTCGCTGGTACGACTATCGGGACTATGATCGTCGAGTCAACATCCCACATGGCGGTTATCTCGTGGGCCAAGTCTAGGTACTTACTGGACTTGTCCTTCTCGGCCTTCACGAGATTCTCATCATGGGGGACGGTGACGTCGACGAGCACAGCCCGGCGCTGCGATCGATCTACCAGCACGATATCAGGCTTATTGGCTACAATAGTCCTGTCCGTGATGATAGGTCGATCCCAATAGAGCGTGGCACGACCATTTTCGAGAACTGGTGCAGTTGTGTACTTGTAGTATGGCACTTCGACGTCCACAAGGCCGTATTGAAGAGCAAGCTGCTGGTGTATAATGCTGGCTACGAGGTTATGTCTGTGCAAGTACTCGGTGTTAGCAATCTGAGAACAACCGGAAATAATATGCCTGAGTGACTCACCGGGACGGCGGCATGCCCGACAAATGTCGACCGTACCGTCCTTCAGGATATATTTCCGGTAGTTATTCGTCATGATAACCTCGTCAGCAATTGCACAGGCAAAACCCTCGGTTTCTCCGAAGAGGTCCCCGAATCGTAGCCAGTACACCGACGCGAGCAGATCTACGTCAGGTCCCGTGAGGGCCTTGTAGAACCGCCCGTGTAGCTCCTTGCTCTTCCATACCGCCTTGCGGTCCTCGGTGCTTAGTACCACAGGTTTGCGCCAGTTCTCTTTTGCCAAGGAGAGCGGCGTGAAGTTCCGGTCTACTGCCACCACATCACGATGCATCCCGCACTCATTGTTAAGAAAATAGTTTCTAAGATTGTACACCTCGTGGTTGTGGAGGTTTTTGGCATTTAAGAAGCCGCGGCCCCCACACCTCCGCGGGATGTACAATCTCATAACTGATGAGCGCGGGTGTAGCATTCGATGTGTGGTAAGCAGTGTACGGACCCTTCGATCCAGGGCGTCCAGCTCGGTCTGAGTCCACCTTAGTATGCCAAAGGAGTATGTGAGTATGGGTATTACCCAGGCGTTGAAGGCGCGCACTTTGTTGCCTCCTGACAAAAGACTGTTTAGTACTTTTGTGAGCCGGCTAAAAAAGCGCTCCTTCACCGCCTGTCTAATTCCCATATCTTCAATACCCAAAGACTGTGACATACCAAGGTATTTATAGGTTTCTGCTTCCGAGATAGATCTGAACGACATTGTCTCAGAAAGCTGTAAATTTGTTGAATTTACTACTTTCCCCCGCTGCACATGCATAACCGCACACTTATCGACACCAAACTCCATATTGATGGCACTACTGAAAACTTCTGTGGTTCGCAGTAGTTCCAACAAATCTTGGCTATTTGGCGCAAATAATTTGAGATCATCCATATACAGAAGGTGAGAAATGACTTCACCCTCTCTCCGAAGCCGGCAACCTAGTCCTGAATTCTTCAGCAAGGTGCTGAGGGGATTCAGAGCTAGGCAGAACCATAAGGGACTCAGACTGTCACCCTGGAATATTCCTCGCTCGATCCTTATGAAGTCCTGCGGGTCAGAGGGGTCATCTCCGCCTCCTGGCTGACGAAGGACTGTGGTCCACTGCCTCATACACGCGCCGAGAAAGGATCTTAAAGCTGCATCAACTTTATACAGCTCCAAGACCCTTTCCAACCATGAATGAGGCACCGAATCATAGGCCTTCTTGTAGTCAATCCAAGCGGCGGAGAGGGCCCCTTTGTTACGCCGGACTTGCTGGCAAATGGTCATGTCGATGAGGAGGAGCTCCTTAGTAGGTACCACGGGACCCAACCCTACATCCATTTTGAGCAGAGGCCAGAACATTGTTTGCAACAATGTGCGTGTTAATTTTTGCTCTCAAAATGGATGTAAGGAGCTTGTATAGTGTAGGCAAGCACGTGATGGGTCGGTAGTTTTTCGGTTCCGTGGTACCACCGGACTTGTAGAGCAGGAAGGTTAGACCTGTTGTTAAGGAAGGAGGCAGGGAACCAAGCTCAAGGGCTTGTTGGAATTGCGCTGCTAATCGCGAGTGGGAGCATCGAAACCATTTTAGCCAGAAGTTGTGCAATCCGTCTGGTCCAGGACTTTTCCAGTTCTGGGCAGGGCGGATGGCACAAGTTACGTCATCGGCACTGATAGCAACTGCCTCCATAGGTTCGATGCCCTCGCACTCACGTTCAACAACGTTCATCCAATCGCCCTCGATGTGTCCGATTATTATTATTATTATTATATTGACTAAAAGTTAATTTAATCACAAAATGTAATATTTATTCTCTTGTTTTTTCTTACTTATAGTAATTAATTGTTACAACAAAAATATCTCAGTTCTTTGAAATTGGTAACACTTCATATTGTTCACCCTGTATGTCAGCGCGACTACAGCCGGTGCCCGACCACAACACTGGATAGCAACGAGTGGACACTCAATCTCGTGTGACATGAATTATTCATTCAATATGTACTTTATTCAATTTATTGGGTGGTCATTTCAACATTAAAGTTTAAGTCAGTTAAAGAGACATTCTAATGAACTCTAATCCATCTGGAGTAGCTCAGAATATTACAAGCGATTTGTAAATACTCACACAACATCTCATCAGGTTGATCTTCTGGCAGATCTTCATATGGCATCTCTGACTTGACCGCATGCTCCTCCCCTAAAATTTATAAATAATTAGCTATTTATAGCTAACAATGAGTACAGGAAATGATGTAACATGTTGCAGCTACTTGTGTCTATGGCAAGTTACATTCCCAGTATTCCTGCACTAGAGCATGTACTCACACAACACAGGCTCCTCACTGGCCCCGTCTCCATCCTGCAGCTCGGGCTCCACTGCGGGTTCTTCCTCTAAATGGAACAAACACAACACAGATCACTATTAGCATTACTCTGCTCTGGTGAAATATCGGCCATCAACACCTTTTGTGAGGAAGTGTGATTGTAATATGTCTATTACATGTTTAAATCTTAATGATAATGTTAATTATATTAAGGTTAGCCATCTTTCATCATTATAATCTTATCATCATTTTTGTTCATTTTATTTACAATGCCTGCTGGGACCAGATCATGTGTATCCATTGATGTATCCGTGACTGGGTTCTAGCAGTTGTACAACACAAGAAATTTCTCCAAAGAGCCTCTTCATGTTGGATACATATCCCGGTTCTCAAAATTCACTTCCCAACCAACATATTTCATTTTACCTGAAGATTAGTTACCAACTTTAATGTTGTTCAGACATGTCTTTCACATATTACCATGTTCCAACCTAACCTAACATAGTTGCCAAATTAAAATTCAGCCAAATGAAAGTAAGCAAATAATATTTTGGTAAATGTTGGTATGCCAAGTGAATAATTTGCAAAAAGTTGGTTGGCAAGTGATGTGAAAAGGCATTACATGTCTATAAAAAACCAAGATAAAATACAGTCCCGTGAAACTCATGGCTGCGCCCCTACCAGGAAGCCCCTACGCACTGGGCTCTACAGGTTTCCACCTACAGATACTGTTACTCTGACACTAAAAAAACTTATCTACACAATCAATGTGCAGTGAATTAACAGTTTCCGAAATAATTTTGCGTGACAAGAAAATAAGTATCCAAAACTAAACATCAGTGCCGTAACTAGCCTTTTATGCGCCCGGTGCGAGCTTTCAAAACTGCGCCCTTGTTTATTCAAAAATATTTGCTCAAATACAGAAATGACACAAAGTACTCGATAGTAAAGACCCAAGGCTAAGGTAAACCGTAATCACAAGAAAAGGACAGCTACCTACTCAAAGATTTACTTTCCGCGCTTTTCTCATTGCGAAGTCCTTGATTAGATTGTCGTACGACAGGAGCCGTGCTATGTCGCGTTCAATCGACAAAATCGCTAGGCCAGACAATCTTTCTTGGCCCATCGTCGAGCGCAGGTACGTCTTTATTAATTTGAGCTTACTGAATGAGTCACTGGCATCGTTAAAAATATCTTTATAGCGACTACTACATTGGGAAACATTTCCTTTAAATCCAGTTCCACTATAGCTTTGAGAAGACCCATACTTGACTGACATTCACATTTATCAAATAATGTAGTCGCTTCAACTTGACTCTTCAAAGTTTCTATTTCGGCCCAAAATTCTGTGGGATTTATATCTGCAGAATATTTGATACTCAAATCAGGTGCATGTTTTTTGAGTTCTTCAACCGAATATGTAGTTATGTGTTTTACGGTCAAAAAACTGAACTGAATTTTCTCAGTAACGCCGCACGTAGTTAATGAATAAAATCAAAGGGAAGGGAAGGGAAGGAAGGGAAGAAGGGAGGACCAATGAATGTGGCTGACAGCAATGACAGCGTAACGTGAACTATATGTACATCTCTAGCTAGATTGACAGATTTGCTTAGAACTTCTAAGTTAGAAGTGGCGTCCTCCAAATGAATATAGACAGAAATTGTCTCATACTTACGGTATAGGTACTTTTGTTTGTGTATGTAATATTGCGAGCAAGACAAGGTGGATTTATATTTGTCTGATGTGTCGTGACGTGACGCGTCAGAACTGTATCGGTTCCATAGATAAGCCATCACAACACAACACGTTACGCACTAGTGTGAACGTTACCATCCTACTAATATTATAAACGCGAAAGTTTGTATGGATGGATGGATGGATGTTTGTTACTCTTTCACGCTAAAACTACTGAATGGATTTTAATGAAACTTTACGATAATATAGCTTATACATCAGAATAGCACATAGGCTACAATTTATAAACATATTGTTCGAAATACTAATCCTGCGCAGACGAAGTCGCGGGCACCAGCTAGTACTAAATGTATGAAACCGATACCATTCTGACGCGTCACGTCACGACACATCAGACAAATATAAAACCACCTTTACAAGTGTTGTTGTTTCAAGATCGCTTGAAAAATGCCATATAGATATAGATAGTACAGAGGGCGCGTCTACACCATATTCGCAATAAAAGAAACCTGTACCTACTAACTACCATGCATGAAACAAAACTAGATACTGGCTGGTCTGGTCATTTCTGCGCCCCTCCAGGGTCTGCGCCCTGTGCCTGGGCACCGCTGGCACCGCCCTAGTTACGGCACTGCTAAACATAACACCTGTGATTTGATTGGAACTTTTCCAATCAATGGAAGGGCTTTGCTACCTTTGACGCGGTTCTCTCCCTTCAGCCACGTCAGCAGCTTTGCCTGGCAGCGCTGCACTTGCCGCTTGAAGTCGCTCGCGTCTCGCAGGCGGCCCACGCACTTCCAGCATATGCCGCGCGAGCCCGAGCCATCCAACATCTGGACATAAAAATATGAAATTATAATAATAGTCTTATGGCCATCAATGTAGATAGATATAGATATCTGCTGAAACAAATAAAAAAAAAATCCAAACTGCAGTGTAAGTTGAATTCATTGTACGAGGATGTTGTACGAACATGTATATCGAAGCACTGCTCGAGCATGTCGGAATATATCTCCGTTATGCCGAGTTGCGTGTACGGCGTCGTCAGGTCCTTGTCCGGAGCACGCCGCAGGCAGCAGCAACATGCATGCGTCACGTCCATCGTCCGTCACAAATAATTTCACAATATATTTATATTTAAATAAATTTATATCGCGTACTTCCCAGCAACAGCAACAAATATTGTGAATTGTGAAGCGATTCCGTAAATAAATGACGCTTTGTTAGTATAAATAACCTCAAATCTTAAAAATATCATCGCCGTCCACAGATAAGGACTAATCACAATAAGCCTGTAATAAACGGTCGGCAATGACGGCTTCTTATCGTCACAACAGTCGCATTAGATTGAGTTAATAAATAGTTTTAATCTTTTGCAATATGTAGTAGGTAAACAATTTATTACTCCATCAGAGATTTACTGAGGGAAAAGTTACTTAAAAAATGTTGAAAAATAGAGCAGCGGATTATTGTATTCTGCATTACAAGAATACAAAGCTATGCCTTACATGGCTGTGCAATATTAGTTTCCATCAGCTGTCACCGTAAAGCTGTCAGTGTCAGGTGATACGAGGGACGTTGACAGCTATCTATACACCTCAAGTCAACTTCACATTCACTTTAAGCACTTTACCGTGATTGCAGTCTTATTTTGTTATTCTCTTGTTAGTTTCTGCTGTTGCATTACTGCGGACTATAATAATACTTCGGTCGCAGGATGTCGCTAAACGCTATGCGCGTGAAAGTGGAACACGGTGACGTAGATTCGGTCGACGGTGAGTTTGGGGCAGTTACTTCATATATTCGCATAGACAGGCTGCCGCAGCCTACGAAGGCTGCGACGCTTAAGTTAGAAACATGTACATACACTCCTGTTTTTGTAGAACCTCATACTGTACACCGTAATGTAACTAATGTAATTTGAAGCTAAATTGATACATTCTTTGCCAGTTGTTAAAGAAGAAGCAGAATGCATGGAAGACGATTATGAAGGACTGGATGTGAAAGAGGAGCCTTATTTCTCGGACAGCGAAGCACGAGCGGGCCTGTTCACCGACCATGTGCTGAAAGAGGAGCTTGAGCTGGGGCTGGAGTCCCTGCACCGCCCCAAAGTCACTATGGTGGTGTTTCGTGGTAAGTAATGAAATAATTATAACAGGCTTATTCCTCTACAGGAACATAAATGACACAAAGATAAATAATTATCCTGAGACTACATGACATAAACTAAACAAAGCTTGTACTGTGAACACTTCCCAATGGAAAGTTTGTAGGATTGTGTGTCCTTAGAATATTATTTGACAATGATATTCACAAAAAATATCACCAGGTATTTTATACAGGCATGGACTATGATGGTAAAAACATAGTTTACTTCAAATTCTATCTCCACAATAAATTAATTGGATATCATCATACATCAGTTATAAAATGCGACCCAGTTCGTCAATGTGTATATATATTGTGCTTATATTGATTTAAACTTTCAGGATTAACTCATATTTTAAAGACAAAATGGGTGCTAATTGTGTATACATTATTTACATTTACATTAGACAATAATTTACATTTAATATCCTGACGTTTCTGGCATCACGATGATCACGATAGGTATTAAACGGAAGTTTATGAGAATAAGACCCATTTGTGTTTAAAATATAATATGTATACTTGCTTACCGACTTGATAGTCCACTTGCATACAATGACTTTATTGATATTGCAATGCTTTCAAATATTACTTTCTGTAATGTCTATTATTTGATGAACGTTTGTCTTCCAGATAAATATCCTGTGCTCCTAATGTACTAACCGTTATAACATGTAGGTTGGCCGGCCGCTGCCCCGGCCGCGGCCCCGCAGGAGTCCCTCGCGCCGAGAGCCTGCTCGGTGCTGCTGGAGCGCCTCCCTCACGAGCCGTCTGTCCAGGGGAGCCTCGCTACTGCACCTGCAGACCTACTTCAACACAAATGTACTTTATTTTATTTTATTTGAAATGCGCTTACCCGTGTACCCGTTTCTTAATTACTCGCGGGTCCGATCCACCCTCAATGAGTAGTGGTAATCCGATAGGTTGTCTTTAAGAGTTACTTTAATTAATCTTGAAAATTGTACATTTCATTATTTCTGTGTTTGAACCCCAGTTCAATAGTAAAAATTATTAGGTATGTAAGTAGTTGATAATAGTATATTATACAATCGTAACATAATAAGGGCTCTTAAAGATTTCGTACCTTAATTAGGCCACTTGTTCATATGAATGTTTTTCTTTTTATTAAAATCGTTCTCATGGTAGTGGAGGCGCGGGCAGGCGAGTCGGAGGTGTCGGGGACGAGTGGCGAGGACTGCGTGTCGCGTGAGTACAGCTAGGACCATCGCCGCCAGACTCTACGGCAATTATTGTTGCAGTGGAGGCGCGGGCAGGCGAGTCGGAGGTGTCGGGGACGAGTGGCGAGGACTGCGTGTCGCGTGAGTACAGCTAGGACCATCGCCGCCAGACTCTACGGCAATTATTGTTGCAGTGGAGGCGCGGGCAGGCGAGTCGGAGGTGTCGGGGACGAGTGGCGAGGACTGCGTGTCGCGTGAGTACAGCTAGGACCATCGCCGCCAGACTCTACGGCAATTATTGTTGCAGTGGAGGCGCGGGCAGGCGAGTCGGAGGTGTCGGGGACGAGTGGCGAGGACTGCGTGTCGCGTGAGTACAGCTAGGACCATCGCCGCCAGACTCTACGGCAATTATTGTTGCAGTGGAGGCGCGGGCAGGCGAGTCGGAGGTGTCGGGGACGAGTGGCGAGGACTGCGTGTCGCGTGAGTACAGCTAGGACCATCGCCGCCAGACTCTACGGCAATTATTGTTGCAGTGGAGGCGCGGGCAGGCGAGTCGGAGGTGTCGGGGACGAGTGGCGAGGACTGCGTGTCGCGTGAGTACAGCTAGGACCATCGCCGCCAGACTCTACGGCAATTATTGATCACGCATTGTAATTATGGCCACGAGTAACTGTGTTGGCGACAGACGGCAAAATTTTTCAAATATTCCAGTTTTGTATTTATTTATAGTATATGGAAAAAAAAATCGTGTCCATTCCAACTAGTCGGGGAGCTAAACTTTAACTTGTTCGAGAAAATTACATTAAATCCTACAGTATAGTTATTTCAGGAATATGATAAAACATCGTTTTGTGAATATATGAATCTAATTATCCCTGATAAATGTGTGGAGGCTTTTTCATAAAATCAATATTAAGATTTACTTGTTTAATAAAAAGAAACAATAAATCCTACAGTAGGGATTTATTATCCGAGAGGCCTAACTGAATATTTAAGACAATATTTTAAAAAGCCACAAATCGTAGATATAGTCAGAAAAAATAAAATTATTTTTAAAATTCATAACAATCAAACAGAAATTAAACAAATGGTAATTTTTTACTATAATGACCCGACAATTATTATACTCATCCAAAGAAAAAATTACGTCAGTGACTCAATGCTAACTATTTTTTTTACAGTTTTAACTGATTTACGTGCAGGTGCATTAATTCTACATTTTATTTTTTTTATGTACCTCTTGTCAATAATTAGTTGTGGCACAATAGCAAAAAATTGCGCAAGATTTTGTAAGTTATATTTTTTATCAAATAAGGAAAAACCTCCCACAAGATGGTCCGACGACCTGGTCAAGGTCGCGGGAACCCGCTGGAGGCAAGCAGCGCAGAACCGGTCATATTGGCGATCATTGGGGGAGGCCTATGTCCAGCAGTGGACGTCTTTTGGCTGAAATGATGATGATGATGATGATGAAGGAAAAAAAAATTAAGGTATAGTTTTTTTTGTATAAGCTTTACGAAAAAACTGGGATTTTTTTTTCCTTAATTATAAATCATCTGAAACAATAGAATGAATGCATAATTGAAATTATATTATAATTTCAAAACCACAAGGCATTCAAGTTTGATAATTTTACCTCATATTTTAAGAATTATATTCTTTGTAGTTTAGTGGTTAAAATTTTAATTTAAAGGAGTTGTTTTTTATGTAAAAAAAAAGTTATGTTTTTATTTTTTTGCTAATCAAACCAAATTAAAATTGGGAATTATTTAAGCAATTTTGGATAAAATAAATATAATAATGTAGAAGGATGCGAAATAAAAGTGTGTATTTTAAGTACATTCACTATAACGCCTACATAAATATTGATACGTAAATGTGCAATTGCTAATTTATTGTGGAAGGGTATTCCTAGTGTTGTAGCACCAAGGAAAAAATAAAAAAATATATATTTCTAACGCCTAATTAATATTTAATTGGTATATAAAACGTTTATATACCATTATTGGTATATAAAAGGTTAGATATGTAATTCAGCATATTATTTACTACCTACATATTTAAATAATTACTGTAGTTAGAAACCTACCGGTTTAAATTCCTGTTTGGCAAGTAGTAAAAATGTGATTTGTTGCTATGATATTTTTTGAAAGCACATTATAAATAGTGATAAAAATGTTTTTATTTCGAAAGAGCTCGATTAGGCGAAAGAAATTTTTTGCCTAATATGCTGCCAAATTTATGTCCTTGATTTTATTTTAGGTATTGACCTGAAGTTCGCTGAAGTTCTAATTCAAAACTCAAAGTTTAGTAATTTCAATAAATGTCTTTAAAAATGACCGCTATAAGACTTACGAAATAATTAATCATATTTTGGATAATGAAAATAATTGCTGCATCTTACACTCTTATAATGCACATAATTAAATATCTTAGTACTAGGCCACAGAGCCGAAATAATGACTATTACGGAAACACGATTTTCACCTGACTGACAATCATGCCAGTTTAGAGGTCTCCACGCTCGTAGTCTATAAAATAAATGAAAAAATACTGCTGGATTCTAATAAACCGGTTATTGTATTACAATATTATCCACCTTTTACTCTTAAATAATAACTTTGGTTAAGACTGAGATGTCCACGCGATTGTTAGAAGGCCGACCATAGTGCACTGGGGATTATTGCATGGTGTGAATCTGTATACCCTAAATATTCATTAGAAAAAGCTTCCGAAACTGTAGGATTTAATGTGACCAAAAACTTTTCTTCCCCCGACTAAACACTTTCTGTAGAAGGACAAAGTGGAATTATAATATTGATGAGACATTTAATTTAAATGTTTACACAGCATTACGCTTTCAATATGTGAAGTTCAGCAACTCAACTACAGATGCCGTAACCGGCGCCATTTGGTCTCACGTTTGACTTGTATTGTTGTTGCAGTCTGTCCTCGCGCCCGGCGACAGCTCGCGATGACTTGCTCCGTGAGGCTCGAGCGCCTCCGCGGCGATGAGGGACACACGAGCATGCGCGGTGGGGAGAAACCTTACACGTGTGAACACTGCGGCAAACGTTTCATTAACAAAAATATTTTAAGGAATCACATACAATATTCTCATAACTTGCCCAGAACCCAAGAGTTATCATGTGCTTTTTGTACTTGTATAGTCCACACTAAATTGCTTTTACTAGAGCACGAGAAAAGCGAACATGGTGTGTCGTATTTCATGTGTGATGTGTGCGAGTACACGACGGGTGATAAGAACAGTTTGCTGGCTCATTTGAGCATTCACAACGTTAATACACAACCAAGTCGTGAGATGACGCACGCTGACGTTAAGCCTTACACATGTAAAATTTGTAAGTACAGTTGCATTACTAGTTCAGATTTACGAAAGCACCGAAGAATTCATACTGGGGAGAAGCCGTTTAAATGCAGCACTTGTGACTTGAAGTACACTTGCAAAATAAACTTACAAAGACATGAGATGAGACACACTGGCGTTAAGCCTTACGAATGTAATCTCTGTGAGTACAGGTGCATTAAGCGTGGTAACTTACGAAACCACCAGAGGATTCATACTGGGGAGAAGCCGTTTAAATGCAGCACATGTGACTTTAAGTTCACTTGCAAAACAAACTTACAAAAACATGAGATGACACACACTGGTGTTAAGCCTTACGAATGTAATCTCTGTGAGTACACGTCCAATCGTCGTGGTAACTTGCGAGTTCACCAGAGGATTCATACTAGGGAGAAGCCGTTTAAATGCAGCACTTGCGACTTGAAGTTTATAAAGAAACAAGCATACATAACATAATATACGCACCAAAACAGTTGTTCTGTAAAGAATAGGTTAGGAGTGTAACCAGCCATCCAGGAGGAGAAGTTAAGAACCACAACACAACACCATTTCAATGCAATCGAACACCGGTAAGGATATTTTTTGACCGTTTATCTTTTGAAAACACTCAAAAGCACCAAAAATCCCGTTAAATATAACGGAGTACAGAACGCTTTAAACAGCTGATTGGACGAATTTTGATAACTGACAGCAGTGACATAAAGTCAGTAATGCCAACAACATAAATTGTTGCCAGTAGTCAACTATATTAAGAAATTAAGATCTGCATTGATAACAGCGCCATCTAATATCGATAGGTGAACAAGTTCGATTCTGTAATTCAACCAATTTCACTATTTGCCGTGAGAGGGCGCAAATATAAAGTTGATAACAGAGTGTGAAAAATAACATTTAACCACTAAAACAATGACTAAAAATGGCAAAAGTACACCCAAATCAGACATTCAAAAAAATACACAGACTTGCTCTAAATGTAAAAGATTGGCAGATCCGAAAAAAAGTGTAGTATGCTCAGCATGCAAGTTACAATTTCACTTTGACTGTGATGGCTACCCGGAAACACTGTATAGAATACTAGAAACCCATAAGAAGGAGAAATGGAGATGTAAATCATGTATACAAAAAAATAAAAAACCCTGTTTGCTGAATAAATCTGCTTCACCATCATCAAGCAATGTGACCCTGAGGAAAAACAATATAGCAGCGCAAAGCTCTGCTCATTTAATGAAGAACATCCAGAATTCAGATCTGAATACACCCACGTCCATGAATTTCGAAGAAAGAGACGTCAGTCTACACCTAATAGTGCCTCCAGCAGAAAATAGAATTGAGACAGAACAAATCGAGCTTCTTGAAAGCCCTATCCCTACAAAAAATACGAGTAGCCCCAACTTAAGTATCAACATTCCAACGGAAAATTCCTTTGAGGCTCTATCGGAAGCAGAGGAGGAAGAAATGGAAAACCTGTCACAAATACCTGGTACACCATATGAGCTAAACAGAAGCTTTCCTGAGTTGCGCATGAATAATAGCTACATTGTGGACGAAATGAAGCTTACTATTGAAAAACTTAAAGAAAAATTGGAATCAGCGGATCTAGAAATAGAAAAACTATTAGCTGAAAACAGTACACTCTCCAAACGACTTGCAGAGAATGAGCTTAAGATAGAACAGCTGACTCAAATATGTAAAAACACCTCGACTAAGCAAAGCAAGAAACACCATAAGCACAAAAGCTCTGTAAATAGAACAAACTTAAATTTCTCTACCGATACTGAGGACAATCAAAAACGACTACCTTCATCAGATGCAAAGATAAATCAGCGACGATCTTTATCTACACCAGAAACGTCACCTATGAAGCATACCAATCCATCGCCGTCCAAGAAATCATGCACCGGAAACAAACACAGAACTAATAACATTTGTATGATAAGTTCCAACACACATAACAGTATTTTAAAACACGCAGATTATGTATTGGGTACAGAATATAACATTTGTCATTATCTCTATCCCGGCGCTGGTATTAGATATTTAATGGAAAATTTAAACACGAAAATCACCGATTTCACAAAAAAAGATTATTGCATAATCTTCATAGGGGAGGATGACTTTAACGAAACAAAAAGTTATGCAAGTTTAATACACTACATTAGAAATACCCTGATAAAATTAACTCACACAAATATTATAGTCTGTAACCCAACATTTAAGTTAAATAATTCTTCCTATTTATATAATTCAAGAGTAGAGACTTTTAACCATTTATTGTATAATGATAACAACAAATATGAATATATGTACTTGCTAGATAGTAACCGTAACCTCTCTTATGACCATAGTATGTTTTCATTTAAGACCGGAAGAGTTAGCAACCACGGGATTAGGATAATTTTCAATGACATCTGCAACTATATGTTGATAGTTGACGCGGATAACACGCCAGAAACTTTGTATGTATCTGCGCCTCGCAATGAGCACTTAGATAACAACACAGACCCGCGTAATTCAGCAGATTTTTTTCGTGAATAATTTTAATGCTCTGTACCAAAACATTCGAAGCATAAAAAACAAATGCCACCTATTAGAATCATTAACAGATGAAGTTCAAAACATTCATGCTATCTGCTTGTCTGAAACCTGGATAACTACATCCAAACATGAACTGTCAATCCAAGGATATACACTAGCATCTAAATACTGTCGCTCTGATAAAGAAGGCGGCGGGGTATGTATATTATTAAAACAGAATATAGACTACGTCGAATGTAAAGACATTGTGAATATGTCTATAGAGTCATTGTTTGAAACATGTGCTGTGAAGATAAACCAAATAAAATTAATTTTAATAAATATATATTGGCCAAATTGCACTAGATCACCAGATCAGTTTTATGATGCGTTAGAAAAGTTAATGCAATATCTTCAACTAAAATACAGCAAATATGACATTATAATTGGAGGTGACTTTAATGTCAATGTCTTGAAACAATCTAAATGCTCAAAAACACTTATGGCGCTAATGAAAAGTTTTAATTATCATCAATCTGTCAAAGAACCGACTAGAGTAACAGAGAACAGTGCTACATGCATAGACCTTATATTTAAGAATTTTCAAAGACATAACTTTGCTCTTGAAGTACATGACTATGGCCTGTCCGATCATAAAGGGATAATTATTAATATTCCATGTATCAAACTAGACCAAAGAAGTACGTGGACTGTAAGAAAAAGGTTGTACAACGAAAAAAATTGTGTATACTTTAGGTCGGAATTATGTAAAATTAATTTTAGTGACATTATTCATGTAAACAAAAACGTAAATTATAATTATAGTAAATTCCATGACGCAATTCATAGAGTCCTAAATAAATGTATGCCAAAAAAATATATAAAGATAAAAAACAAAAATAAAAAACCATGGTTAACTAAGGGTATCAAGATTTCATGTAGGCATAAAAGAGTACTAAAAGCCTTTCTATCCCAAAATAATAATACAACTTTAAATAAACACTACAAGGAATATGAAAAGGCATTAAAAAGAGCAGTTTTAGCCTCAAAAAGGCTCCAAAATATACACATGATGAACAAATCTGATAATATGGTAAAATCAATGTGGCATATTGTAAAACGCGAAACTAATAAAATAAATGTAAAAACCAGACATAACGTAACATTAAATTACCAAAATAAAAAGATTAATGAGCCAGATACTGTCGCTAACGTGTTCAACAACTATTTTGCATCAGTAGGTGATAAAACAACTTCAGGTAATAGTTTTTTAAACTACTCACGGATTGAGAATTCTTTGTACTTACGACCAGTTTCAGAAATGGAAGTTAAAAATATAATAAAAAAACTAAAAAATAAGCGAAGCTTTGGTTATGATGAATTGCCTCCCCATTTAATCAGACAGTGTGCTGATGTACTTAAAGGTCCATTAACTTACCTAATAAACCAATCAATCACGGAAGCTACTGTCCCAGACGCTTTAAAAATATCGATTATAAAACCAGTATATAAAAAAGGCAGTAAAAGCGAATGTCAAAACTACAGGCCTATAGCTTTGCTCTCTACATTTTCAAAAATATTTGAAACTGCCATATCTAGGCGACTTTACTCGTTCTGTGAAAAATTTAACGTTTTTAGCGACTATCAATACGGTTTTAGAGAAAAAAGGTCAACTACGCTTGCGGTATACAAGTTTGTACAAGAAATCCTAAATATTATAAATGATCGGAAATATGCAATAGGCGTCCTGCTGGATATGAGCAAAGCTTACGACCGGGTGCCTTTTAACATACTACTGAAGAAATTAAAAAGTGTTGGAGTAAGAGGTAAAGCCCACGACTGGTTATCCTCATATCTAACAAATCGCGTACAGTACGTAGAAATAGAAAATTACAACTATGTCACTGGTGAAATATGTCAAATCCGATCACTACCATTAAAAGTACAACAATCAATTCCACAAGGCAGTGTCTTAGGTTGTATCTTATTCCTGATTTACATCAACGACCTACCTAAAATAATAAAAAGTCCGTGCACCATGTTCGCAGATGACATCTCTTTTATGATACCGTGCCAAAACGAACTGAACCTAAATGCAAAACTGGATAGCATGATAATGGATATCATCACCTGGATGAATGATCACAATCTACAAATTAACTTTGAAAAAACCAAAATAATGCAATTCAAACCGTACCAGAAGCGCGCAATGATTGTCGATTACTCATTTAATAACATGAAAATAGAATCAGTCACATCAACAACATTCTTGGGTATAAATATAGATACAACACTTAACTGGAAAGATCATATAAATAAAATAACCAGTAAATTAAGTAGCTTCACGTATGCCTTGTACAATCTCAAAAAATGCACTAATATAAGCATAGCGACAAGCGCATACTACGCATATGCCCACGCGTGGCTACAGTACGGTATCGTGCTGTGGGGAAATAGTACAAATATAGCGCAACTATTTATACTGCAAAAGCGTTGTGTCAGAATTTTAGCAAATATAAAACCAATGGAAAGCTGCAAAACATATTTTATAAATTTTAAAATCTTAACTCTTGTGTCAATATACGTTTTAGAAATGTGTCTATTTGTTAAAAATAACTACCACATATTCCAACAATACTCCCGAGCTCAGAACTTGCGCCCAAAAACAAAACTAGCTACCCCCGATACAACGCTACAAATGATACGCAAGAGTCCCCACGGTATGGCAATAAAAATTTATAATAAAATCCCCAATTCCGTTAAAGACATTGAGGACTATAGGCTGTTCAAAATTAGGATTAAGACGTATTTAATAAAAAAAGCATACTATACACTAAATGATTTCTTCAACGATTTGAACGACGAGTGGATATAAGTCACAATAATGTAATGTGAGAAACTTAACCAGACTGAGCCAAAAATACCAAACTTAGGTGTAAATTTAGATATTTAAATGAATATGTTGCAATGTATATCTGACTATTTAATAATTTTGTTGTGTAGTTACCAGTAGTTATTAAAACATAAGTTGTAATGCATGCCTCTCTATACAATTAAGTACTTTGTAATTGCTGTGCCCTTACAGGGTTCATGTGAACTGTAATACTATTTAAGATCCTTATACTTACATGAAAGCAATAAACGATATGATTATGATTATAAGCTCTACAATATCATGAGATAACACACAGTGGCATTAAACCTTACAAATGTAACATCTGTGAGTACAGGTGCAATAGGCGTCGTATCTTAAGAATTCACGAGAGGATTCATACTGAAGAGAAACCGTTTAAATGCAGCACTTGCGACTTGAAGTTTAGAGAGAAAAAAAGTCTAAAACGTCATGAGTCGACACACACTGGCGTTAAGCCTTACAAATGTAATCTCTGCGAGTACATGTGCATTACTCGCGCAGTTTTACAAAGTCACCAGAGGATTCACACTGGAGAGAAGCCGTTTAAATGCAGCACTTGCGACTTGAAGTTCAGTCAGAAATCATATTTACAAAGTCATGAGATGACACACACTGGCGTTAAGCCTTACAAATGTAATCTTTGTGAGCACAGGTGCAATGATCGTAGTAATTTACGAATTCACCAGAGGATTCATACTGGAGAGAAGCCATTTAAATGCAGCACATGTGACTTGAAGTTCGCTCAGAAATCAACCTTACAACAACATGAAATGACACACACTGACGTTAAGCCTTACGAATGTAATCTTTGTGAGTACAGGTGCATTACTCGCGCGGCTTTACAAAGGCACCAGAGGATTCATACTGGGGAGAAGCCGTTTAAATGCAGCACATGTAACAAAAAATTCAGGCTGAAATCACACCTAAACAGACATGAGATGACGCACACTGGCGTTAAGCCTTACAAATGTAAGTACAGGTGTAATGATCGTAGTAAATTACAAATTCACCAGAGGATTCATACTGGCGAGAAGCCGTTTAAATGTGCTGCATGTAACAAAAAATTCAGTCTGAAATCATACCTACGGAAACATGAGATGATACACACTGGCGTTAAGCCTCACAAATGTAATCTTTGTGAGTACAGGTGCATTACAAAGGTAGCGTTACGAAAGCACCAGAAGATTCATACTGGGTAGGCGATATTTATTTGTAACCACTGTAACTATGCTAGTAAATAATAAAAAAGTTTTACAAAGACACATAAAAGAGAAACATTCCGGTGAACAACGTTAGTGTAGTGTCCGCGAGTGGTCGGGGAGGAGGCCCGCGATACTGAACTCGACGGTTACTGTTTCCAATTGTCTGTCGCCGGTAGGTTCGCACGACCGTCCATGTATAGCTGTTATATCAGATGATGTTGTATCGAGGAACGTGTAACTTACCCCCTTATTCATAAACGTCACGTAACTTAGCAAGCCGCTAACTATTGTTTGTCCCTTTCGCTCTTCTCGATATGTCTATAAAATTCTATTCAAAATTCGTTTATTTATCAAACATGGTCCTATGGTGTTGTATCCTTCTTTCACGTGTCAACTTCATTCAAGGTATTAAATAACTAGTATTTAGGTAACGAAGTGTTTTACTAATCTAAATTTAAACTTGTAGTAATCATTATTACTAAGTACATATAAACTGGTTGAAGTGTTAATAAACAGTAGTTAACAAAGTGTTTCATAAAACTAAATCTTAGATTGCAGTTAAACATTATACCTAACCCATTAACCTATCTAAACACTAGCTGAATATATGGACACGATTTTTTGTTCTCAAATAAGACTAAAGGGACAAACAATACTTAGCGGCTTGCTAAGTTAGGTGACGTTTATGAATATTTAAGGGGGTTAAAATATAATTAAACTCAACTCTTAACTCACGTGTATTCAGTCACTACGCGCGAGGCGTGAACGCGAGCTCAGTGCTTGATAATGGAGACCTAGGCTCTCCGGCACATGTCGCGCGTAGTCACTAAATGCACGTGAGTTTAACCGTTTAGTTATATTTATAGTTGTTATGTCTCACGAAAGTTTAAACGTGTAACTTGTCATAAGACCATTGTGTATAGAAACATAATACCTACGTGTATGTATATTTCATTGAATGAATAAAAATGTTGCCATAAATTTGTTTTTTTTTTTTTCAAAATCAGATCAAATGCCTCTGGCTCGAAATAGCACTTGTAGTCGCGAGTCTGGGTCTGAACCCAAACTGATTATCATGTAGCAAGAGTAGGTACTTTGCTTGATGGAGCGATAAGCACGCTGTTTTATATTTGATTATTGTGCAACGCATAGAAAAAAATACTCATATTGCAACACTACTGTTATTTGTTGACCAGCATAGCGCAGCACAGGCCTGCTCCCGCGAACACCGAAGGTCGTAAATTTCGCGGATTTGTCTCTGTCACTCTAACGAAGTTGTTATTAGAGTGACAGAGACAAATCTTCGAAATTTGCGGATTACTGTGTTTGCGGTATGGCCGCAGAAGAACGACACAGTCCGTCGTGGCCTGGTTATTTGCCTCCCGATATTGACTTAATGGCGTTCGCCGCTTCGCAAGCCGGTGTTGTATCACCTTTTTGTCATTGCCCAGATGCCCAGCCCCAGGGACGGCATCGTTCGTGCGTGAGTCTAAGTTAGGCTTCACAGTGAAGTGCTCCCTGAAAACATTTGCAATATCCGTGGGGTCATTAACGCCATCGACACTGAGAATGCCAGTGCAGAATTCTTTATATGAATGATGTTTAGCCAATATATCCATTTTCATTTGTTGTTGATAATTCTGGCACCATTTTAAATTATATTTAGATTAGAATATAGACTTCCATCTACCTACTACCTACACACATATTTTCAAAGTGAATGCTTACTTACTGTTGATGTCCCAGCATTTCGTCTTTATTTATTTATATATATTTATATTATGTATTAATTTGTATGTATATTATTTAATATATTTTTCCCCTCACTAGCTCGTAAAGTGCTCGTTTATCCTTTAATACGAACGTGTAAAAACGCATATTATTCACTTGTGTGGCAAAGTAAGGAACTTGGTTTTGGAATAACAAAACGTAAAATTCTCATGGAAATCGGTCCATATTAATGATAATTAAATAATTTGTTTGAGAATTTAGTGTAAAATACAAACCTTTATATAATATGATGATTTTAACATATAAATCCTAAAATTCCATAAGTAACAATTGTTTTAGTGAATGATGATAAGATGACTAGATGCAATCACAAAACGCAGAAAATCTCAACGTCAACATTGTCAAAGAATATTAAAGGTTATAATCTTTATTTACCGACTCGAACACGCATAAAAATAGTAAACTAAACAACTTTCAGGGTGTTCTGTTTTGTAAAAATAATGAATGAGAATGATTTAATAATGCATTGGCGTTGGTGTGCAACTTCAGGAATGTGTTAAAATCGTGCTGCGTTTACTTTTTCGTGCTAAGTTTACTGCGACAATATCTTGCATTAAATACATGATGCATTTGGAAAATTATTATCACTAACCCGATGATGATTGTAATGTGAACAAATAACTACCCTTTTTGAGTTTCCTCGCTATAGTGAGGTGAGGGGAAAAGTTTTGTGTTACACACGGGTGCAAATGTATTTTACTTCTCGTATGTTAAAACGCTCGCTGAGCTCAGGATTCTATTTTAGAACCACTCGCTTCGCTCGTGGTTCAACTATAGAATCCTTTCGCTTGCTCGTGTTTCAATTTCATACTCGCGGGTAAAATACAACTTTGCACCCTTGCAATCACAAAACGCAGAAAATGTCAACATTGTCAATGAATATTATAGGTTATAATCTTTATTCACCGACTCGAACACGCATAAAAATAGTAAACTAAACAACTTTCAGAGTGCTCTGTTATAATTATAATTTTGTAAAAATAATGAATGAGAATGATGTAATAATGCATTGGCGTTGGTGTGCAACTACAGGATGCTTAGCCAAGTTGCCAAGCGCTAGCGCTTAGTAGCGTATCGTAGTTTTCCCTCTCTGTCACTCTTTCATATTAGAGCGACAAAGACAGTAGCGATTGGCAACTTGGCTAAGCATCCTGGAATGTGTTAAAATCGTGCTGCGTTTACATTTTCGTGCTAAGTTTACTGCGACAAAATCTTGCATAAAATACATGATGCATTTCGAAAATTATTATCACTAACCTGATGATGTGAACAAATAATTACCTTTTTTGAGTTTCCTCGCTATAGTGAGGGGAAAAGTTTTGTGTTACACACGGGTGCAAATGTATTTTACTTCTCGTATGTTAAAACACTCGCTGCGCTCAGGAATCTATTTTAGAACCACTCGCTTCGCTCGTGGTTCAACTATAGAATCCTTTCGCTTGCTCGTGTTTCAATTTCATACTCGCGGGTAAAATACAACTTTGCACCCTTGTATAACAAATAACTATTTCATCACACCTGTTCGGTAAGTGCGCCAATGCGCTGCGGCGATGCGCGCCGTAGATGCGTCATTACACCTTAGGGCTGTCAAGGATTTTCATACAACATTACGTCGCAAGAGCGCGGCGCGTCGAGATTTCATCCCTGATTTTGAGAATAGTTATTTGTTATACAAGGGTGCAAAGTTGTATTTTACCCGCGAGTATGAAATTGAAACACGAGCAAGCGAAAGGATTCTATAGTTGAACCACGAGCGAAGCGAGTGGTTCTAAAATAGAATCCTGAGCGCAGCGAGTGTTTTAACATACGAGAAGTAAAATACATTTGCTCCCGTGTGTGACACAAAACTTCTCACTATAGCGAGGAAACTCAAAAAAGGTAATTATTTGTTCACATTACAATCATCATCGGGTTAGTGATAATAATTTTCCAAATGCATCATGTATTTAATGCAAGATTTTGTCGCAGTAAACTTACCACGAAAAAGTAAACGCAGCACGATTTTAACACATTCCTGTAGTTGCACACCAACGCCAATGCATTATTAAATCATTCTCATTCATTATTTTTACAAAATTATAACAGAACACCCTGAAAGTTGTTTAGTTTACTATTTTTATGCGTATTCGAGTCGGTAAATAAAGATTATATGCGTTTTTACACGTTCGTATTAAAGGATAAACGAGCACTTTACGAGCTAGTGAGGGGAAAATGATTTTGACCATTTTAGAGTAGTTTTGTAAAAAAAATTGTTTTGTTTACTTTTTTGCCTCACAGGTGTGATGAAAAACATTGTGTGTGTCACGGGCGGTACAAAAATTGTGAACTCGTGTGAAGTAAAGCCCGCAAGTAACTATTAAGCGATGTATTTACCGCCGTTAATGCACAATGTATTAATGTATTGCATGCATATGTTATTTTAGTAAGTCCATTCGTGTCGTTGGCGTAGGGTAAGTAGTTTCATTAATAGTACCTAAGTAGTAAGTAATCTTGTATAGCACCGCCCACAACTTCTCTGCTTTGCCTTAAGGCACAGAATATATAAAGTACAGAAGCTTCACTGCTTTGATGTTCACAAATGCCGGCTTTTTATGTGCCTACACAATTATTATTACCAAACAAAACGGCGCGCGAGGAGACGCGAGCAGCTGAAATGGGCCGTATTGCGTGGCGGAAAGGTCGCTTATAAGCCGCACGCCGTCGAAAACAGGGTTGTCAATTATTGAAAACTAATAAAATAACGAACGGCGCTATGAGGCGTCTGACAAAATAGAATACATTACTGCATTGATATCTACGGCGTTAATAGCATTCGTCTTGATAGCTAATTGAACAATTTAGTTCATGCGTGATTATAGAATTTACCTACGCATTTCATACACGTGATTCAAAAATATTTGTCTCAACTTGGGCGGCACCTTCTTTGTGCTTCGGCCGCGCGTGCCCGGGCGGCATTGTTTGAGGTGTGAGTGAGATAGCAACACGACTTTGCTAACTTTAGGTGAATATCCATCCGAATAATCCTGATAATAACACGAACGTTCTAAAAATATCTGTAGAGAGTATGTGAGGTGTGCAGAAATTAATATATCTGCTTAATGCATTTAAAAGGAAAGAATTACGTTAGGTACCTACGTATTCATTACAAAAGCAGCGTAAATAAGTAATGGTTTAATCACAATCGTAAGGCAGACGTAACACGGCATTTTCTCTTATATGTACCTATTTAATATTATGGGAATAAAGTTAGACAACCAAATAATATGTTAGGACAAAAGGCGCGAAATTCGATAATAGTATGAGAGAATGAAGTTTTTTACATTATTTAAATGTGCCGCTTTTTTACCGACAAAGGACCATGCGTCAAAATTGCCCCAAGACCAACAAACATGAGAGTTAGATCATTAAATAGGTCTTTAACTTTACTTAATTTCATTATATGGGCACAAAATCGAATTCCATTGCAGAACTGAGATATTCATATATTTGTCAGCCTGAATACGAGCTAATTCAGTAGAAAACCTCTGTAGATTTAGCCACTAGTTTATTTTGGTAGCTGCAGCTACCAGTGATCACCCTTATTTTGTATGTAAAAAAAGGCTAATGTCAAAAGAAAAAAGAAACTAAGCGAGTGAGGTGGTTAACATACAATCACGTGTGCACAATCTTTGTTTTACACACTTCGATATCCTAATGATTAACGACCAGTATCTCTGATCTATGAGATATTCATATTTTTGTCAGTGTGAATACAATCTTCACACTGACAAATATGAATATCTCAGTTCTGCAATGGAATTCATCTTGGTGCCCATAGAATGGAATGAAGTAGATTTAAAGACCTATTCAACAATGTAACTTTTAGCTGTGTTGACTTTGGGGCAAAGTTCCATACAAAGTTGGGCATGGTCCTTTGTCCGAAAATAAACCTTTTTGTCTGTAATTGACTTGAGTTTCTGAGAATTTAATTTACTACGAATGTAGGTAATAAGTATACCTATAAGTGTTCCTTACTTTTTAGTATCTCTCAAACGCATCGGCTGTGCGAAAAACGCATCATGTAAATTATCATTATTATTATTGCAACATGCTGCTATGCAGTATATTTTCGGCATTTTCATTTAAGATGCACATGTGTAAAATAATCCTAATATTTGCAAGCGATATATTTCGCGATACGTGACGAGCTAGCGTTGTAAATTAAAACGTGCGTTCCGAGACAGCGCGCGCCAACCATTGAATAGACCACGGAGACGGGGCGTTCTGCATGTACTTGTAGCCGCGCGACGGAATCGCGGAGTGACACCCCCTTGCTTAAGGTTGACTGGTAGAGATTGCCTTTTGGCATTTAGTTCGCCTTTTGTACATTAAGATTTTCTTTTGTGCAATTAAGATTAAATAAATAAATAAATAAATTACCATAAATGACCGCCTTGCCCTCCCATGAGCCTCCCTGACGTGTTTGTTCCAGCCAATAATACGACGTTAAGCATTTTAACAAGTTTGTTACGCTCGATAAATCTATTAGTATTTGTTGCGGATTCATTAGGGCTGATATAATATCACAATACTAAGTAATTTCGTGCGCGCCTTGAAAACCACTGTTTTTTTAAAATCAAAGATTATGCGCAGTAACTCGCTCTAAGTATATTCGTTTCCAAGAAAATGGCGTTGACGGCATGTGGTTGGTAATAACAAAATAGGTCTAGTTGCAGATATTTGATTTATCCGCACCTACCCCGATCCGCCCTTAGCCCAACATACCTTACAATAAAACTAAAATACACTTTACCAGTGACTGATAGCGGCAGCGCATGACCGGAACTAGCGCCACAAGCCAACACCCACCAACGCCACACGAGAAACACTATTTACAGGATTGATAACGACAAGTAGGTTAACTTATGCAGATATTTTTTATATTGATTTGATTTGATAGTCTGCCTGCGACCACGACCACCCTTGTATAACAAATAACTACTTACATCTTCCTACTTACGATTACCTACCCAAACCTTTAACCCTATTAATTTGGCTTTCATTTCACATTTCTGTTTTAATGGGTATGGCCGGTGTACTTCATATGACCGCGATCGCCAACCCGCCTGCCAAGCGTGGCGATAACGGCAACAATCGCCCTTTTGGCGGAGACCTATGTCCAGCAGTGGACGTTTATCGGTTGAGAATGATGTTGATGGGACTGAGAGCGACAATTGCTCAACATGTTCGATGTTCGTGGTCGAACTTCTGAGATTGAAGTCTGACTTTTATTTATGCAGTATTCGTGTTTTTAATATTCGTTATACTTTTCGGTTTACTACTGTGAATTCATGTAAATTAATTTTCACCACACTGCTCGTAAACACGCTGTTTGTCCTTGAATTTCAGAGCGCAAAACTGTGTTTTAATCTCTAAGAGGTTAAAGTAATTTTTTTTTCATCTTCTGGATAGACTAAAGCAATAACTTATACGGCCTGAGAGTGCAATAAGCTTTTTGACGTTTGAACTAGACAGTTCGTTCGAAAACTCAATAGTTTCAAACAGATTCATACACATGAACCCATAGACATATTAAATTGATAGACCGAGTCTATTTTATCTGTGGGTGACGCCGGCAATGCCTGTCAACGATCTTTGTTTGTGTATACTAGTGCACCTAAACCGCAAATAGTAAAAGTGTTTAAAATAAAGCTTTTCATGTATATTTCTGTTCGATAAGTGCACGGAATGTGATAAAAGTGATGACTTGTGTGGTTCCAGGGTGTAAAAACCGCCAGGGTTACCTGAATGAACAAAATAAAGACATTACGTTTCACCGGCAATTTAGTTTTGACTTGAAT
Organism: Thaumatotibia leucotreta; assembly: GCA_025490895.1. Taxonomy (NCBI): domain Eukaryota; kingdom Metazoa; phylum Arthropoda; class Insecta; order Lepidoptera; family Tortricidae; genus Thaumatotibia; species Thaumatotibia leucotreta. The sequence continues at coordinate 72,712 of JALPQI010031364.1, forward strand.
TTTAAGATTTCGAACCTTATTAAGGTAAAAGTAACTGAAAATCTTATTCAATATTTGTTGTCGGATACATATGTGTAGTTTTGTGATTAAACCATTCGTATTTACATTCGTAATGTAATTATAAATAGTGGGATTCAAACATTTGTATCGCATAGTGTGGTACTTAAGAGACCGATCGTGATATCGATAAATGTATTGATAATCAACTCAAAAATGAATCGATGTTTTTAATGTCCAACAGGTTTCCACTGGACACTGAACAAAGGCTATTATGGGTCAAAAATATCAAAAAGGCAGACGACTGGTGCCCTAAAGAGTATTCAAAAATATGCTCCGCACAATTTTAAGCTGTTGTTTCAGGCAAGGGTACGCGCATAAGTGATTACATTCTGACGTACTACCCACCATATTTGGTAATCATCCAATGTTATGTCAACCAGCAAGTAAATTACGAAAGCAGTACCGCAAAGCAAAGCAAAAGCAAAGCAGTCACCGTAGCCATAGGCTACGGTGACTGCTTTCCATCAGGCGGGCCGTATGCTTGTTTGCCACCGACGTGGTATTTAAAAAAAAAAAAAAATTAAGTTTAGTTTAATAATGACGCTCATGTGATACTTGTGTAGACTGATTAATTTAATTATAAAGAAGCCATCATACCAAAATTGTTAGGTATGCTTTAAGGAATGATAAGTTCCATAAAATATGTTATAATGAGAGTTTTCTGAAATCACCAGGGCGTGAGCAGGTCCAGAAACTTGTCTAAATTCTATGTTTATAGTTTCTGGTTTAAATATTTTGTATGAGTTAAAAAAATACATAAAAAAATTTAAACTTTATTTAAAAAAAAAAACCATTTAGTTAGTCTTTCTTTGGGGCTAGATAATTGTGTTTCTTAGCGGGACCTTACGGCTAAGTGGCGCCAACTAGTGGCATACGTTTTAGGAAACCCTCATTATGGCATTTTAATTAAAGAAAATATTTCGTTAACTTTGTGATTTTATTTTTTTCCTAAAATGTAGATTTTGAAATCACGATCGAAGAAGATCGTGATTCTGAGTAGGAAATAAGGTTTATTCCTACTGTATTCGCTACCTAATTTGGTAAAAATATTATTATTGCCGATAAAAGTATACGATGAAGACTGGACATCACTAATAGTAATGACATTTTATCTAGTCAGGTTGGTAGCATTGTTCAAGAAAATGGAGTCGTTGATGGAGTTCACGACCAAGTAGAGCTACTTTATTTGTCTCTTTTTCCTTATGGAATACGTCTTGAGATGGTGAAGGATGACAATAGTTTGTTCATGTATGTCTTAATACACGGAATCTTCCCTATATTTTATCTGTGCATGAACCTTTCATAATGTTATATTCAATATGCTAAAATCCAAATTAAATACCACATTTTGTTGTAAAAGGCTTTTAATTAAAAGTTCTAAAAATACGATAAATAAAAACAATAGGAAAATGAAAGTGTTGACACTATGCAAATTTCAGAACGTGTAATAGGGTAAATCTATCTGGACTTTCCCAGGAAAACAACACATTCAAAATAAATGTTTATTTCTTTCACTTAGACTCTAGTAGTGTTTGGTCGATTACGCTAATAAGGACGGACTCGGAGCTATCTAATTTAAGTTAATTTTGAACCGGCTCGAAAATGTTTAAGGTTGCTTTTTTTGAATTGAATATTGATATGGGCTTAGCTGGTTCGCGGCTCACGACGGCGACTCCAGTGCCCTCGACGTCCCCGTTGCTCAGCCACTCGCTCAGATGACCGCCTACAACCGGGCCCGTACTAGACTACTCCTGAAATACCCGGAGAATAGAAGTTGAATAAATGGCCCCGATATACTCGTCCGTCGGGATGGACTATTGAGGCCACCAAGGAAATGAAGTCTGAGTAGTGTGGCGTACCTGCCCTGGAGTGGCTAAATGAACCTCGCGGTCCACGCGGCCGTGCCACATGTCATAACCTCAATTTAGTTACACCAAAGAACGTAACACCAGGCACGGCGTGGCGCCGCCGAGGGCTTAAAAAAAGGTTAATGAGTTTTACCTGTCGGAGGAAAATTGTTTAGCGGGGTTGGTGTTAGCAAATGTCAACTCCGGAGGGACAGTCACTCGGCATGAGACTCGGCGGTCGGGTCACGCCCAAAACAATATGAGGAAAATTGTCCAGCGGAATATTGGAAGGCGACAAATGTCGACTCGAGGCGTTACAGTAGCGTCACTATATCTGCGGCCCAAATCGCCAACGCACGGGAAATTGTCTCAACGTCGGCACGCGGCCCTGAGACCGAACAGGAGAAACGGTATTGCCCCGTATAAAACCCAAAATAAGGGAACGCGACGTCTGCGCTGTTTGCTACAAGAAAGATCTGCCTTGCATTTTCGATCACGCCGCGGGGTTGCCAGTAACGAAATCCAATTCACCGCAGGAAGAGACCAATACGAGGAAAAGGAAAACAAGACAATTATAACACTCCCGTATGGTTTGGGATGCGAAAAAAAATAATAATTACTCAATAACATATCTTCCGTCACTAACTCAAATACAAGAAACCAGAAGTCACCATCCTGGCAACACTAAATTCCGACATCCGAGTTGTTTGAGGCACGAATTTAAGCGCACATAATTATTCGTCGTTATTAAGTCGTTTATACATTACAAACGCATACGAATATTTTTTTCGTTTAAAATAAACGAATTCGGTCGTGTTTTATTTTCTTTCACTCTTTATTGTATCTATATTGTTTAATTTGACTACAGCAATAGTTTAAATACTGTAACTACTTAAGTACTAATTATGTATATGTATATAAGTAATATAACAATCAGATCTATTTCAATGAAGGATAAAATTGGTGATATCTTAGTTTAATATACTTAAGTGGCTTTGGGGTAATTGCGAGATGCGAAAGTGGGATAATTCCGAAAATCACAGAAAAATCGCCAATAACTACATGAGTCTCAATTTGGAATTATCCTGAATTTTTAAGCATTGCCACGCCAAGATGCCAAGATTTGTTGATTTGTTTATTTTTTGGAAGTTGAGAACTTGCAAATAAATATCTTTTAATTTGTTATGTTTGAGTTTTATTTCGCATGTTTCCTCGCTTTGGTGTGGTGAAAAATGTTGTGTTTCACTCGGCAGCAAAGCTTGTTCAACTCTCGTGCCTTAAACCCCTCGCATCGCTCAAGATTCCATTTTATGAACCACTCGCTGCACTCGTGGTTCAAATTCTGGAATCTTCCGCTTGCTCGGGTTTCAATATTTGCACGAGAGTTAAACAATCACTTTGCTCCCTAGTAAAACAAATAACTATTCTCTACTCGTCGACTGTAATGTTTCAATTAAGATAACGTAAACGTACACAAATTACACAAAATTATGATTCCGGTTCGCTACAACCAAATATCATAGTACCATATTCCTAAAACGTCGAAATCCCAAAACAGATTAGTCTCATCATAATATACATCGAGTTCGATACACAACTATAATCAACTCATTATACAACGCTGTAGGCAACTATAATGTATTTGACCAATCGCGTGCCAGCAAAAATGACATCAACGAGCGGTTACCTCAGGATGCTTAGTTTTGGCGTATTTATTTAATTATTTAGATTTTTTTACTTATCTTTATTGACTCGTAGAAAAGGTATTGAACACAAAAGTGTTAGATATAATCGAGCTTTTTAATCTGGTACCTTACTTGGGCTGGGCTTAAGCTTCGTGGCCTAAACACAGACTGAAAAGCTCTCTATTATAACACGAGTAGATAAATAGTGCATTACTAATTTACTATAGAGGCCGGAACGAAAGGTGTTGCCGGCCGAAGACATATAGACGGTCTGAGGCGGGCAACCCCATATTTCCGGGCGAGGTATGTATAGTGCTTTTCTCAAATATCTTCCAGTCAATGAAATAAACAACAAAAATATCAAAGTTTTTTTTACATGCATAGTATTGCATAGTGGTAGAATGTCCTGAAGCCTGTGCCACAAATGTATGTGGGAAGAAATTAAAAAAGAGCACATTGGGGGCTTAGGCTTTCAAGATTTGTGTTAAATTCCACTAATGACCTCTGTCTTAATCGCATCTGAAACATTATACTTCGCAGCCTATTATAAGGAACATAACTACGTACAATATTTCATCGCATGTTTGAGAAAATACTATTATAATAAAAAAAAGGCTATACTTTTGGGGCATTATTTATATTTCAATTATACATACATTATATGTATTATATTTCATATTAAGTCCTTAATGATTATAGTTATATAACGATCTTATGACAAGTTACACATTCCTCAATACAACATTATCTGATAATCAGGGCCAGTAATTTTCATGCCGATGACATCAATTTGACGTCACGCTCTATATACGGTGATCCCAAATACTTTTATTGATCATTATTAATCATTAATCGTCAATCAAATGACTTAAAAAGTAGTATATTTACTCGTGAAATAAATAATACCTACTTGATAGGTATGTGCTTTACGTTAAAGACGAATTCTGTTTTCTACGTAATTATTGAAACGTGTTAACAATATAATTGAATAAAATGTATGCATAAAAACAAATCAAATAGTTTTATTTATGTTTCACGTATCAAGTAGGTATTATTTATTTCACGTGTAAATATACTACTTTTGAAGTTATTTGTACATGATTAAAATGATTGATGACTAATGATTAATAATAAACAATAAAACTATTTGTTATCACCCTAAATGGAGCGTGACGTCAAATTGATGTCATCAACATGAAAATTACGGGCCCTGCTGATAATATACCTGTATACATGGATGGTCGTGTGAACCTACCGGCGACAGACAATTGGAAACAGCAACCGTCGAGTTCAGTATCGCGGGCCTCCTCCCCGACCACTCGCGGACACTACACTAACGTTGTTCACCGGAATGTTTCTCTTTTAGGTGTCTTTGTATTTTTTTATAATTTACTAGCATAGCTACAGTGGTTCCAAATCAATATCTCCTACCCAGTATGAATCTTCTGGTGCCTTCGTAAATCTCCCTTTGTAATGCACCTGTACTCACAGAGATTACATTTGTGAGGCTTAACGCCACTGTGTGTCATCTCATGTGTTCGTAAGTGTAATCGCCGACTGAATTTTTTGTTACATGTGCTGCATTTAAACGGCTTCTCTCCAGTATGAATCCTCTGGTGCTGTCGTAACTCTGCCTTTGTAATGCACCTGTACTCACAGAGATTACATATGTGAGGCTTAACGCCAGCGTGTGCCATCTCATGTCTTTGCAGGGTTGATTTTTGAGTGAACTTCAAGTCACATGCGCTGCATTTAAACGGCTTCTCTCCAGTATGAATCCTCTGATGTCTTCGTAAATCCGAACTAGTACGACACCTGTACTCACAGAGATTACATTTGTAAGGCTTAACGCCAACGTGTATCAACTCATGATATTGTAGAGCTTGTTTCTTTCCAAACTTCAGGTCACAAGTGCTGCATTTAAACGGCTTCTCTCCAGTATGAATATGTTGGTGAACTTTTAAGTGAATACGCTGAATGCACCTGTACTCACAGAAATTACATTTGTAAGGCTTAACGCGAGTATGTGTCATCTCATGTTTTTGTAGGCTTACTTTTTGAGTGAACTTCAAGTCACAAATGCTGCACTTAAATGGCTTCTCCCCAGTATGAATCATATGGTGCCTTCGTAACTGTGAGCGAGAAATGCACCTGTATTCACAGAGATCACATTTGTATGGCTTAACGCCAGTGTGTCTCATCTCATGAGTTTGTAGATGTGATTTCTGACTGAACTTCAAATCGCAAGTGCTGCATTTAAACGGCTTCTTCCCAGTATGAATTCTTCGGTGATTTCGTAAATCTGAATTAGTAATGCACCTGTACTTACAAATATTACATGTGTAAGGCTTAACGTCAGCGTGCGTCATCTCACGACTTGGTTGTGTATTTACGTTGTGAATGCTCAAATGAGCTAGCAAACTGTTCTTATCACCTGTCGTGTATTCGCAAATATCACACATGAAATACGACACACCGTGTTCTTTTTTCTCGTGCTCTAGTAAAAGCAATTTTGTATGAAATTTAGAATTACAAAAAGCACATGATAACTCTTGGGTTCTGGACGAATGATGAGAATGTTGTATGTGATTCCTTAAAATAGTCTTGTTAGTGTAACGTTCGCCGCAGTGTTCACACGTGTAAGGTTTCTCCCCACCGCGCATGCTCGTGTGTCCCTCATCGCCGCGGAGGCGCTCGAGCCTCACGGAGCAAGTCATCGCGAGCTGTCGCCGGGCGCGAGGACAGACTGCAACAACAATACAAGTCAAACGTGAGACCACTCGAGAGCGAGAGGGACAGAAAATGAGTGACGGTTTCGGCATCTGTAGTTGAGTTGCTAAACTTCGCATGTTAATACTGTGTACGTAATGCTGTGTAAACATTTTAATTAATATTTTTATCGTTAATTCCACTTTGTCCTTTTACAGATAGTTTTGGAATGAATGGTTTGTACGATTTTGGGTGATTATAAAGGAACTAAAATATTTGAAAAATCGTGCCTTCTATCGCCAACACATCAGTCACTCGTGGCCCTAATCACAGCGCGTGATCAATAATTGCCGTAGAGTCTGGCGGCGATGGTCCTAGCTGTACTCACGCGACACGCAGTCCTCGCCACTCGTCCCCGACACCTCCGACTCGCCTGCCCGCGCCTCCACTGCAACAATAATTGCCGTAGAGTCTGGCGGCGATGGTCCTAGCTGTACTCACGCGACACGCAGTCCTCGCCACTCGTCCCCGACACCTCCGACTCGCCTGCCCGCGCCTCCACTGCAACAATAATTGCCGTAGAGTCTGGCGGCGATGGTCCTAGCTGTACTCACGCGACACGCAGTCCTCGCCACTCGTCCCCGACACCTCCGACTCGCCTGCCCGCGCCTCCACTGCAACAATAATTGCCGTAGAGTCTGGCGGCGATGGTCCTAGCTGTACTCACGCGACACGCAGTCCTCGCCACTCGTCCCCGACACCTCCGACTCGCCTGCCCGCGCCTCCACTGCAACAATAATTGCCGTAGAGTCTGGCGGCGATGGTCCTAGCTGTACTCACGCGACACGCAGTCCTCGCCACTCGTCCCCGACACCTCCGACTCGCCTGCCCGCGCCTCCACTGCAACAATAATTGCCGTAGAGTCTGGCGGCGATGGTCCTAGCTGTACTCACGCGACACGCAGTCCTCGCCACTCGTCCCCGACACCTCCGACTCGCCTGCCCGCGCCTCCACTGCAACAATAATTGCCGTAGAGTCTGGCGGCGATGGTCCTAGCTGTACTCACGCGACACGCAGTCCTCGCCACTCGTCCCCGACACCTCCGACTCGCCTGCCCGCGCCTCCACTGCAACAAGCACCACGCGAATGCTGCCCATTACAGTCATTTTGGATGATACAATTAAATAAGCTAAATGTTGACCTTGAAAAACTAAATAAGTAAAGTACTACATTATGTAAAACCAAAAGGAAAGCGAAATCTTCTTTACATTTATGACACAATGCACGTAGCATCATAGATATGCTAAGGGATAGATACTCACGCAACATAGACTCATCGCTTTTACCCGCCCTGTCTCCGTCCTCCACTTCTGCCCCGCGCAATTCATCTAGAACAAGCACAATAGGTACTAATATTAACTATATTAAGCATGTAACACTTTTATCTTAGCGCGACTACAGCCGGTGCCCGAATTTATACTTTATTGTGTAACAACTTCGCTGCCAGCATGTTTTTAATCCAGCAGGTGATCTTCATGGCAGTCAACATGTTAAAGTAACATTCTAATGTGCTCCGAGCCAGCTGGAGTAGCTCAGAATATCTCCAACGATTTGTAAATACTCACGCAACATCTCATCAGGTCGATCTTCTGGCAGATCTTCATATGGCATCTCTGACTTGACCGCATGCTCCGCCCCTAAAGTTTATAAATAATTAGCTATTTACAGGTGACATTGAGTACAGGAAATGATGTAACATGTTGTAGCTACGTGTTCATGGCTAGTTACATTCACAGTATTCCTGCACTAACATGCAGAATGAAATTTTGTACAGATTTTGAACAAGTTAAAAAAAACCGGCAAAGTGCGAGTCGGACTCGCGCGCGAAGGGTTCCGTACCATTATCAATTTATACAGTTAAATCAACCTACCTCAAAAACTATAGGAGATAATTTAATCAAACCAAAAATCGTTGATAGAGTTTATTAATGTGCATAACATATATTTTTTTTAGAATTTTATATAGCTTAGTTTAAAAAATAGAGGGGGGGGGACACATTTTTCAGACTTTGAGAGCTGATATCTTGAAAACGATTTGCTTAAATAAAAATAAGATTTATAAACCTTCACATCATTTTCAAAGACCTTTCTATTAATACCCCACACGCTTATATACAACTAAAAAAAAATTTCTATCCCTCAGTTACATGTATGGAGGGCCCCCACCCCAATGACTTTTTTTACAATTTAGTATCATAATCCTGTAGCGGTTTATACAACACATATCTCTACCAAATTTCGTTACTGTAGCATTTATAGTTTCCGAATAAATCGGCTGCGACAGACGGACAGACGGACAGACGGACATGACGAATCTATAAGGGTTCCGTTTTTGCCATTTTGGCTACGGAACCCTAAAAATAACAAAATTAAATTTAAATTGTATCTCAATGCTAAATTCGTTTGTATACATTTGTTAATGAATTTGGGAAGGTTTGTGTATTATGGCATCTTCCTTTTCAAATTATATTCAATCAAGTAGAACCAGGTCGCAAAACTGCATGTATTTTCCACAGGACACATTTGCTATGGCCAAAATCCAGGATAATTCTCAATTTTTAGAAGTAGGCAAGATTTTAAACACCGTTTTATAATAAATTAGTATTTTTTTTATTTTCAAAAAATAATATTAGAAATCCTAGTTTAATGTAACATTTTGGCCACAGCCACTATTCTGAGACAGCTTGAATAATAGTACGGTCAAATCGTACATAATTTTACCCTAAACTCGCAAATCAAGTAGTATCGCTGCATTTTTGGTATGTTGTTTAGACACCATAGGACAGTATAAAACCATATTTTGCAAGCAAAAAAAAGTTGTGCTAGCTGGGTAGTACGTGAAAAACTGCGAAATTTACGGCCATTTTTTAGTTTCTGATTTTTATTTAAAAAATCTTAAGTTTTTTGATATCATATGTAAATAAACGTTTAAAGACTAATAAATTTCCAACAAGTTGAGCTAACATGCATTACCGTAGGCCTTATAGTTTCAGAGATCCGAGACTTTAAAAAGTGCCCCTTTTTGTAAACTAGTTAAAATTTTGTGTTTTGCTAACGTTTTCGACTTAATATCGCCTCACCTAATTATGCTACAAAAAACATGCAATAATGACCTTAAAGCGCACTTAATTTTCTTTAATTTAAGGGTAAAATTAGGTCAGTAAACTTTGCAGTTGAAAGTATAAACCCGAAATTCCAAAGGCAGGAGGCCCGCTATCTAAGTTTTTCATACAAATCGCAAGTCGAGTTGCAAAGCTGCAATTTTGGTATATTATAAAGGCCTTATAGATATATACGAAAATGCATATTAAAAGAAAAACAAAAAAATAATTTGGGCATAGGACGTAAAAAACGGAAAAAAATTCGCACTTTTTTAGTTTTTGACGTTTAACTAAAAATCTATTATCTTTTTGATACTGATTGCTATAAAACTAAGAAAGAACATTAAATTTGAAAGGATTTGAGCTACGTTGCATCACCGTAAGTTATATATATTTTGAGATACGACATTTCATAAAGTGCCCTTTTATCAAAACATAAACAAATTTTAGGTTACGTTAAAGCTATTCACTAAATATTGGCAAAACGTTCGCGCTAAGAAAAAAAAAGTAATTGTAGATAATAACTACATTAAATTTGGAACAAATTGAGCCGATAACAATTACTGTAAGTCTTATAGTTTTGGGGTATACGAGGCTTCAAACATGCATTTATTTTCTTAACTTAATGAAGGGTACATTTTGAAATGTCGTATCTCTAAATCTATATAATTTAGGGTAATGCAAGGTAGCTCAAATCCTTTCAAATTTAATATTCTTTCTAAGTTTTTTAGCAATCAGTATCAAAAAGATAATAGTTTTTTAATTAAACGTCAAAAAGTAAAAGAAGTCCAATATTTTTTCAGTTTTTTTCGTCCTATGCCGAAATTCCTGTTTTGTTTTTCTTGTAATAAGCATTTTTGTACGTCCTTATAGGGCCTATATAATATACTAAAATTGCAGCTTTGCAACACGACTTGCGATTTGTATGAAAAACTTACATAGCGGGTCTACTGCCTTTTGAATTACGCGTTTTTAGTTTCAATTACAAAGTTTACTAACCTGATTTTACCCTTAAATGAAAGAATATTAATTGCGCTATAAGGTAATTATTTCATGTTTTTCGTAGCATAATTAGGTAAGGCGATATTAAACCAAAAACGTTAGCAAAACTCAACATTTTATCTAGTTTACAAAACAGGGTACTATTTGAAGTCTCGAATGTCTGAAACTATAAGACCTACGGTAATGCATGTTATCTCATCTTGTTACAAATTCATTCATCTTTAAACGTTACCTGATACATATTGTCAAAAAACGTAAGGCTTTTTTTATAAAAATCAGAAACTAAAAATAGACAGTTAATTTCACAGTTTTTCACGTATAACGCAGCTAGCACAACTTTTTTTTGCTTGCAAAATGTGGTTTTATATTGCCCTATGGTGTCTAAATAACATACCAAAAATGCAGCTTTACTACATGTTTTGCGAGTTTAATATACGATTTGACCGTACTATAAAGTAAATTACATTAGACTAAATCACAAAATCGAACAGAGAACTCAGAAGGACTTCTAAATACAACAAAAATATATAATAATATAGAAATAACCTTAAAGCATCACGAAACTTTAACAAATAGTAAGCCTTCCAACACCGAATATAAGCCGAAATCAAAATAAACAACTATGAAAATGTGATTTCATAATTTGGCAAAAAATACTACTTTTGCAGTAACGGATGTCACGCTGAACGAGTTATAGGTAACTTTAATTAATCATTATTAGCATAGTAACTATTTGCCGTGTAGTAATTGGCCGTGTGGTGACGGCAGTAAGAATACATTTGTCACCACCCCAACTCCTCCTGCGGGTGTCGTAAGAGTCGACTAAGGGATTGAAGTGTCATTTACAATTATGATAAAAGATTGATGATGGGCAGCAGCGTCATCATGGTGGACACATTACTGCGATCGCCAATCCGCTTGCCCAGCGTGGCGATTATGGGCATTTACCTCCTAATGCGTCTATACGCATAGTTAATAGGAGAGGCCTACGTCCAGCAGTGGACTATCATAGGCTGATGATGATGATGATGATGATAGTAACTATTATTTTCAGAGTAACAATAGTCTAATGGACAAGAATATGAAATATGATAAGCAAAGGATGTTTGTTTAAAAAGTTTTCCTACAGAAGATAAAATTAGAAGTAAGAAAAATGCTAACATCAATTTTTTCGACATCAATGGATAAAGTACCATAAAACTGAAGTTTAATACTTTGGATTCAAGTAGGTTTTATCTTGCATGAATCCTTGTTAAAATCAGTATTAAGAGACGTGAATATTTAAGAAAATAATAATGTTATTATTTATTTAATGTAATATTTAGGTTAGAGCATATACTCACACAACACAGGCTCCTCACTGGCCCCGTCTCCATCCTGCAGCTCGGGCTCCACTGCGGGTTCCTCCTCTAAATGGAACAAACACAACAGAGATCACTATCAGCATTACTGTGCTCCGAAGAAATATAGGCCATCAACAACTTTTGTGAGAAAGTGTGATTGTAATACTAATACCTCTATTTCATCTATGACTGATGTCTAAATCTTAACAATTATTATATTAGGTTAAGGTTAGCCATTTTTCATCATATTTATAATTGTATTATCATTTTGAAACTTACTTACAAAACGTGGGACCATATCATGTGTATGTATTGATGTATCCGTGCATGGGTTATAGAAGGTGTACAACACAAGAAATTTCTCCAAAGGGCCTCCACATGTTGGATACATATCCCAGTTCTCAAAATTATCTCCAAAAGATTTTTGGGTCATTTGCAGTAAAAGTGTACCTTTTAATTTTTATATGCGATCATGGACTATACACCAATTTACTCGGCACCAATTTAATACACCAATTTACTCGGCATCGTGCGTACTTTTCAGTTATGAAACAAAAAAATATGTCTCTAATGTCACGAAAATAAGTATGTAAATTGAGATTACTCAGTTTAGTTACTCGCATACTAAAGGTAGGTATGAAAAATTCTGTAATGACGTTTTGATTTTTATTATCAGTTTCGTTACATTTCGTTTCATACATTTAGTATGGGAGTAATTAAACTGAGTAATCTCAATTTACATACTTATTTTCGTGACATTAGAGACATACTTTTCTTGTTTCGTAACTGAAAAGTACGCACGATGCCGAGTAAAATGGTGTATTACAGTCCATGATCGCAGATAAAAATTAAAAGGTACACTTTTACTGCAAATGACCCTTTTATGTCATGGGACATCTTACACAAATCGACCTAGTCCCACAGTAAGCTCAATGAAAACTTGTGACATGGGTTGTCACCAAGTGACGAGACATATAATGGATAGATACATATAGATAGATACTTAAATACATAGACAGCCACAACCAAGGAACAAATACCTAATCGGTCCTTAAGTTCTGTCATAAAGATTTTGTCTTGTAAAACATTGTAAAAAGAACGAATACAAAAGACGTAAACATATATTATTTTGAAAGCTTATTTTATGGTGATGAAATTGCGTTATAATTGTTTTGAAAATAATATCCACATTTTTTGCCATTCCTTTTAAACTTGAGATTCTCAACCTTAGTCAGCACGCGGGCAATTTGTGAAAACATGCTTCACAAAACTGATAGAAAACCAATATTGTAGAAGTATCTGACATTTTGGTTTTTACATAACCTCTATAATAGGACATCTTCTAAAGCTAGAATGTAGATTTCTACGAAGCTCGTACTTCAGATGGTCATATCTAGAAAATTTTGTATTTTACTATTTCGCTAAACGCGTAAATTTTGAGTATCACGAAATAAAGGCATTTAATAAATCACGTAAAATAATTATTTAAGGTTAAAAACCAGTTGACTTTTGTACATCAAAATAAAGGAATAGACCATGCTATTATGATTTGCTACGAAAAAGCCATAGAACACAAAACGAAAATAAATACGGGCTAAAATTGCTAAAATCGGTCGCGTGTTTTTTTCATACCTTTTTTCACATAGTACGAAGCTTTGTGTAAAAACAAAAATGAAAATTCAAGTCAAGCACTATTAAAAACCTTTAAATCCATATATAGAGTTATACATAAAAAACATATTATATTATATTAAATATATATTATATTTAATAGTACATGTTAGCTTTCTTGACTTTGTAAGAACTTTCAGACCGAATAGGTATTTATTATAACCAGACATCGTAAACTGCGATAGAAATTCATTGAAATGACGTATGACAACCTGTTAGGGATGGCGATGCTTCTAAATATATATTTAAAATAATTATGTACTATTATATACAAATAATAATAACTGAACAGAATCTGAATCTGTTTAATGTTATTACAATTTTTATCCAAAACTCTCCAATTTTTTCACTTGGGATAGGTAGTGAGTAATAAATAATTTACGCATATTCGATGGCGAAACAACGCAAACAATACAATCAGCATCGCTATTTTCTGAAAAAAAAAATTACTTAATTCATTGTAAGCCCGCAAAGCAAAGATTTTTATCGAGATCGAAAAATATTAGGTACTTCGTTTCTGACAAACAAAATACATAATTTTTTTTTATTTTTTATTTACCACCTTTTTTTTGTATATTTATTTTCAAAACTACAATTTATGTACATAGATTAAATCTAACTAATCTACTTAACCTAACCTATATCTATGATTGGCCCTTGTGGCATTGTACCGAGGATGCTGGCGGCATTTCCTCGCTGTATCGCAATACTGATGCGTTGTGCGAGGAAGTCGCCAGCTCTTCGGTCTTTAGTTACATCAACCAGACGTTTCGCGATCTCAGCAAACAATTTGCGTGCGCTGGGGCCAATACATAATTAAAAGAAAAATATATGTCCGGTGCCAAATGAATGAAATAATACAGTCCTTTTATGTGCAGTACTTTCTGATGACGGGCCTATTTTGATGACTGTCATGTTGCATTGCTTATTTTTTGCTGTCAATAAATCAGGGCAGGACATACCTGTACATCTTGGCTACGGAGTCACATTGACAATTATGACAAAAACATAGTCTCGTAAATCTATAGACAATATATTTATCAATTCCAAGAAGTTTTAGTTTAATATCATAGATTACACTTATCAGTGTCTAGGTTACCTAGACATTGATACCTAAGTGTAATTTAATAATACACCGTGTTTTTATTGATTTCCGTTAAATTAAAGGGAAGCTTATTTAGGTCAAAATGATCTATTTCTCTAAGAAACTAGTGTCTTAACTCTCACTGTTATTGAGTTATTAAAAAAATAAGTTTAATGACTAAACAAGTGTATTGCAACCTTTATTACATCCTAATGTTACTTATTTTGACATGTGCCGGCAGCAGCCGTCAGTCGCCCGAGATCTTATTTTTAAGGTTTTCTCACACTTACCATTCCCCACTTCTGGATTGCAGATTTTCAGGCCTAAAGGAGATTGATACGTACAGATTTATTTTACAGAATTTCAAGTCTACACATTCCCAATACTACAACATTACAAACCTACAGAATCCCAATACTTTAATATTCCCATATTACGGATTCCCATTGTGGCTGTTCCAAGATATCGACATATCGATATTTATTTAATTATTTTGAGAGTTTAGATTGAAGTTTCTCGCAAAAGTACGGCGCTTCATTGCAAAACTTAAATCGGGAGCGATTGTGACTGTCCCAAAACTGCTGCTAATAGTTTTGGACAGCTATTACCTATAATATCATGCAAATGCAGCTTACCATTTGTAGTTAGATTTGTTATTCATCCATAATTTATAACAATTGCATTCTGACGACACTTTGGTGTGTAATAAACAGTGGTCGGATATCCCGATGCAACACCAGGGGATACCAAGTAGAAAAGTTAATATGGATATGACCTAAATTCCCGGGTTATTTTGAAAAAAAAAATATAGATCTGATAGGTCTACTTAAAAAGGCAGCTCAAATTGCGAACATAAACGAAATCTTTGGGCGTTTTTACAAACCGTTGTTCAAAACACTTTTTTTTAATTCGGATAAGTTTGGGCTTGTTCGACTCAGGAATCAGGATCACGAGCTCTTTTAATTCTGAAGTGTCTCTTTACAAATTTGCTCCACTGACATTCGTAGAAGTGGAAAGGACTTTTTCGGCGTACAAATAGATTTTAGATATGAAAAGGAACGATTGAAAATAGAGAATCTAGAGAAAATAATTATATGCAATTTTAACTTCATAGAACCTAGTAAGCCATAATTCTTTCATAAAATATATATATTTACTCTAATGTGTCTGCATAGGTGTGTCAAGTCGTCATGCTTAAAAATGTTTGATTTTATGTTACATACACGAGGATGTTTAATCCGTAACCAGGTATATTTTTTCTAACTTAGTAATTGATGACCGCAGGAAGACCATGTACCATTCAGTGGATATTGGATACAATTTTTCTTTAACTTTAAATTAATAAAATTTTGAGGTATCCGCGGGAGACCTCACCTAAAATGTTTAATTTAGGCTGGGTATGGATATTGTTCTAATCTTGATCACGGATTAAAATAATCGTGTATTATATGATATTTCTGTTCTTTTTTACGTTCGCAATTTCTAGAAGTGGAATCTATTGTGCCTTAGTAAAAAGCTTCTATTTTTAAAGCTAAACTCTTTTATTTTAGAATATTCATACCAAAAGGTTATTTGGACCTTAGGTCAATATTAAACAAAATTTATAACCTATCTTTTAAAATAATTGTCAAAATCGCATAATAATAAACGCTTGTATGTACATGCACTTATTTTGCGTTACAAAATATTACTAAACTTTACTGGATGTAATTTTGTGGAATCCCGTGGTATATCCATATTAGTATAATGTTTGAGGTCATTCACCCCTTGTTGCACCGGGATATCCGACCACTGGTAATAAATACATTTTATGATTATGTATTTTCATAATCCTGAAAATAAATATTGTTTGTTCTATCGTCTCAATGGAAATTGGTAGAATAAAACAAACAGAAATATTTTTTATGAAATATTAATGTTTGTTGATTACATATGACATTAATGACAAATGGGAACGTAATTTGTTGTTAAAGTCGTACCTCACCTTTCACGACATTGCATTACGATTAATCCGATGCACATTTTTATTTTATTTATATTATATTATTCCACAAAATATTAAATTAATTTATGATAATAATATTAACAATTTATCTTTGTTGTAAATTGTTGTATTCAGTTTAATATGGGCTTTTTATTATACATGTCTGGTTCCACATATTTTTATTTATCAAATTCAAATATTCAATTTATGAAAGCATTTTCGACAGATTTTGTCATAAAATTTCTGTATAAAAAGCTGAGATTTTCCATTCCAAGGGTTCTTTCGTTTTGATCGCGAAACTGTTAAGATCCCGTCTCCTTAAGTAATGGAATCCCTGGAGGGCGAAGCTCTGCCCAAGCTATGTTCTGTCAAATTCAAAAAATTCAAAATGTTTATTTGTAAGAATACAGTAGGTACAGTTGGTCTTAGAATATAAAAATGATCATTGTATTCAGCATGCAAGCAAGCATACAAATATAAATATAAAATAATCTAAATTATATATGTACAGTACTTAAATTAGAAGTCAGAATTATTATACAAATGTCAATATTAATGTCAATATAAATTAGTACAATGGCATCGGACCTTTATAATCTAAATACTCTTTGACACTATAAAAACATTTATCCAGTAACCATTTTGTTAACCTTCGTTTGAAAATTTTCCCCGGCAATATTTGAAATTCATTCGGCAAATTATTAAATATTGTTATACACATATTAAATACATTTCTTTTGTAAATATCTTTGTACACGCGAGGTTTGTGTAGAAGATTCACTTTATGTGTTCTTGCCTGTCTCTGCCAGGCGTCACTTTGCTTAGGAAAGTATTCCGGGTGAGACTTGACAAAAACACATACTTCCCTAATGTACAAACATGGCAATGGCAGGACATTAAGTTTTCTAAATAAGGGCAGACAGGTGTCATCCGCTCCAGCATTACAAACTGCTCTTATACATAACTTTTGCACTTTAAAAACAATGTCAACATTAACAGAGTTGCCCCACAGAATTAAGCCATAAGATAGGACTGACGACACATAGCCATGGTAGGCTGTTAACGCAGCGTCTTTGGAAACATTTAATCGAAGTCTTTTTAATGTAAATACAAAACGATTTAATTTATGAGAAATCTGTTCAATTTGGTCTTTCCAATTAAGATTTTGGTCAATCATGATTCCAAGAAATTTAATTGAATTTGTTTCGTCTACTACCTTATTTTCATAATTAATTCTGATTGGCATTGGATTTGAATTATATGATTGAAATTGTGTAAACTTAGTTTTAGATAAATTAATATGTAAATTATTCATTTTCATCCATTCTATAATGTCAGTCAATCCTTGGTTAATATTTATTTCAAATGTATCTTTCCTGTCACATTTTACCACCAGAGTTGTGTCATCAGCAAACATTATACATTTCTGTGTTGTGGCCTTTGGCAAATCATTTACATAGAGAAGAAAAAGCAAAGGACCCAGTATACTTCCCTGCGGAACACCCATGTTACAAGCTCTAAGGTTCGATCTATATGTCCTTCTAATGAAAGTTGCTTAATTTCTACACATTGCATTCTGTCAGCCAAGTAACTCTGCAGCCATTCCAGCACTTTTCCTCTTATCCCGTACACCTGAAGTTTATCTACAAGTTTGGCATGGTGAACGAAATCGAAAGCTCGTGACATGTCTAAGAAAATAGACACTACAGGAGTCTTTTGGTTTAAACTTTCTGCTACAGACTTAACAAGATCAAAGCATGCAAGTGTCATAGAGCGACCATTTCGGAACCCGTATTGTTCAGAGCAAAGCACGTTATGTTTGTTTAAGAAATTTAATAGTCTGTTATAAACAGTCTTTTCTAAAACTTTTGATAAAATCGGGACTAATGTTATAGGCCTATAATTTTCTATGTTGAGTTTATCTCCTTTTTTGAATAAGGGTTTGACTATGCTGTATTTCAAATTTTCTGGAAAAATTCCGTCAGCGTATGACAAGTTTATGATATGTGTAAGTGGTTCAGCAATATTATGAGCACATAGTTTCAGTATTTTTGTTGTAATTTCATCATAGCCACTGGATCTGCTATTCTTTAATGACATAATGATATTGTAGACCTCACTTACATCTACTGGCTTTAAGAACATGGTATTCTGATTACAATTACTTCCTTTAATACTGCGAGTTGAGTTTTTTAAAGGCAAATTTGGTTTAGAAGTTAAGTCTATAAAAAAAAATTAAAGTATTACTTTTCCCTTTGTTTGCATTGCAGTTAGGTTCCGAAGCACTGTTTAGCTAGTAGTAGTAAGGAAGCCCAATTGATGAAGGAAACTTCACACTGATTGGTTTAGCGTGCCTCTATTCCTCATCCAAAATTGCTGGAATTGTTAATTTAGCTAGCAGATGTGTTAGTTAAAAGTACTAAATTTGTTAGAAATTCCAGTCAATTGACAGAGGTCACTTAGATGGTCGGGGATTTTCCTCTCTGAGGAATTTTATTTTTATTGTTTCATTCTTCACATTACATATTTTATTATCTACATTACTTATTGTTCTACTAATCAATAAACTTAAATTTCAGTGCTTAATAATGTCAAAACTATCTATTTTAAATTCCCCTCAAATTCAATAAATACAATGTCACGTTTTCCTTTCAATAAATAGTAATTTCTCTTTATTATCACATGTCCAAATATCTATTTGTTTTGTGTCCAAAGGTTTAGCTTGTTTAACATTAAAGAATCTCTGTTACTATTCGGTTCACAACATAGGCGTCCTACCCTAGACTAGACAATCACTGGCCAATTTATTATCAAGTTCTTCAATTTATAATTAAGTTAAATTTTTATCATTAGTTTTCAATTTATCGTTAAGTTATCAATGTAATTATTCCGTCATAAAATTATGTTAAATAAAAAAGTATTTTATCAATTTTAGTTTTATTTCTTTTAAGAGGGGGGGGGGGGGGTTGTTTACACCATGTCTACAGATTTTCAATATTACTGATTCCTAACTCTACAGATTACTATGCCCTCAAATTCCTATGTCTACTACTTTTAGGCTTATAATCCTAGGTTTTATTAGGTTTGTGTTTTCTTTTTTATTATATTATATTCTTCACATCGTCGATCCCACAGTGATACAAATCTTTTATGAGTGCGTCCTATCCGTTTTGACGTACGGAGTCAAAACGTGGACACTGACGGTACGGTGGGTCCACAAGGTCGCTCAGCGAGCTATGGTAAGGGCTATGCTCGGCGTCTCTGCGAGATCGAATCAGAAATGATATTATCCGGCAGAGAACCAAAGTGATCGACATAGCCCACGTGTTAGCAAGCTGAAGTGTCAAACGAGTTCTTGAATGGAGACCGCATCTCGGCAAGCATAGCGTAGGACGTCCTCAGGCAAGGTGGAGCGACGATTTGCGCAGGATGGCTGGCAGGAGCTGGACGAGAGCTGGCTGGAGCTGCTACGAGCAGCCAAAGATCGAAAACTGTGGTGTGAAATTGGGGAGGCCTATGTCCAGCAGTGGACTGCGATCTGCGATAGGCTGATGATGATGATGATGATGGATGTCTTTTCGTTATCTACGTTAGGCCACCATAGGAGGTTCAATGTCTATTAACGGATTCTATTAATTTAAGTGTTTGCCATGGACGATTTTTGTGCTTCTTGAATAAGATATTTTTAAAGGAAAAAGGAGATGTAAGATTTTTTTTAAATAGGCATTTGAAAAAATTTGCTGTCGCTTTGCACGGCTTAGAAATAGACAACTGCAGCTTCGCCTGGTAATACCTACGTAAAATTTGCGAAAACC